>JZKD02S2163506.1:92919-111357 GCA_000966675.3 Picea glauca
AATTTTTCCCACATCCTTCAACGTCTGCCGATAGCAGCAGGCGCATCTTCATCAATCGACCATTTTGGAGGCACCTCACCTTTTAAGGTACAAGTTAATTTTGATATTCCTGTATTTGAAGGACATATAGATGTAGAAGCCCTAGACAAATGATTAAATATGCTAGAAGGTTATTTCTCTGTTCACAATTTTTCCGACAGAGAAAAGATCACCTTCACACTCCTTAAATCTCTCCCTCATGTCAAACATTGGTGGGAAAATTACAGGGATCAAATCTCCACAAAGGAGTCTGGAATATATGGGGCCGAGCCCACTTGAGAATTTTTTGTGGATGCAGTAAAGGAACAGTATTACCCTTTTGGCAACTATGAGGACCAGTACATGAGATGGACCACACTAGGACAAGAGAGGGGCCAAGCAGTTCCAGAGTTCACCGATACCTTCCATACCTTGTGCACCACGCCGAGTATCAAAGACTCCGAACGACATTTGGTTCTGAAATACCGTGGGGCTCTACACAGATACATCCAAATTGAAATGGATTTTCTAGACATCTCATCACTCGGTGCTTCTTATCGATATGCTGTTAAAATTGAGTAGAAATTTAAGCACTAGAACAAATGGGAGTTCGGGTCTGCAAATCCGCAACAACCAAAGTATGACAAAGACGACCCTAACAAACAGTCTCTCAAAAACCAGTCCAAGCCATAGGAAAAGAAGGGTTACGAGAAGACAAAGAAGGACACTGGAAAATGGTGCGATTTCCACAAAAGCCCTTGGCACAACACCGATGAATGTCGCTCAAAACAATCATTGGTGGCCGAGATCAAAGACAAGGAGCCGAACCTTGATTCATAATCTGATTATGAAAATACTGGTAAAAGACAGATCATCGACGCATACCCCACTGCTATTGTCGCGACCACAACAATTCAACCAGAAGAACCAACTAATCCTAAAGAGGGGGAACACCTTTTTCATTCATAGATGTGGGTGAAGGGGACCCTGCTGCATTTTATTGTTGATAGCGGAAGCCAAAAGAACCTTATCTTAGCAGAGGTCGTAAAATAGTTGGGATTGTCGACAACACCACACCCACAACCATACAACTTCGGGTGGCTTCGCTAGAGACGAGATCTTCGTGTCAGCCAACAGTGTCGATTGTCATACGACATCCAACCCTTCAAGGATGAGGTATTATGTGATGTTGCCGCATTGGATGTCTGTGATGTTCTCTTGGGCCAGCCATATATGTGGAAACATCATGCTGTTTATGAGTCTCGACCCCGCAATGTCATTATTTCTCTGGGGGGTCATCTCTACAGAATACCAGAGGTAGTTCCGACTATTGTTCCACCTAAACAGTGCCGCACGGTAGTATCTCATACTACAAAATTCATCTTCTTCACAATCTGTTCAAAAGGGGAACATAAGGACATTGCAACCACTACAACCTCGCCCCTAACACCTTCTATCCAATAGAAGTAGGTCGACAAGGTTGCAACGAAGAATAAAGATTCCTTCTGCACACAGTCCTCTCATGTAGCTTGACTTGTTGGACAGACTCAGCCTCAACAGGTTCGTGACAACCTTCCACAAACCTTGTAGCACGACATCTCCAGCAAGACAAGCAACTCACCAAGATTCAGATTCAACAAATGCTTCCTTCTTTCCCCCTGGGAACTCAACGTAATGGAGACCATTGCTTCCTAAGGAGGGAGGATTGATCCAGGTGGATATCGGCGGCCACCCACCTTTTCCAACTCGCTCAAAACAATTTTCTGGCAATTTTGGAAATTTACTATTTTTGGCAGTTTTTTGGGTCCTGAACTTCCGGAGCCGTTTTGAGGCCCTAAACGATGTTTTTTGGGCATCAAACTCCGACGAATATTAGTTTATTCCAAACTATGATATTTGATATTAAATTTGTAGTCCTCAGATAAAACTTTCTAACGATGTATCATATGTGTCAAACGAAGATCATATGCAAAAGTTACGACCCCGGGAAGTTGATGTACGGACTTACCCAAACCCACATGACTTTTGGCGCTTCATTTCCTAGAGTTAGATTTTTGGATGTCTAGGGTTTTTGACATTCCCGTTTATTGTAAAAAAGGCCTTTAGAACCTCACTGTAATCATCTTCTTGCAAATGCGAGTAGCCGTCACATCTCTTCTTGGAGATAAGCTGCCACCATTCTAGCGAGTCTTTCACTCTGTATTTTTGCAGTCTCTGTACATTTCTTTCATTAATATAAATCGTGTATTATTTTATCTCTGTATTTATGATTGCATCTCTGATACATTTCTGTTATATTATTGGATATCTGTGATATCTCTGTGCATTTCTTTATTATATCTCCACTCTCATTTCGTGCCGAAAATAATTCGGATCAGAGACTCTGGGATGACTTCGTATAGGAGGAGTTGAGATGCAACTCTGGATCTTCAGGCCAACAACGTATTGCATAGGGTGAGGATGATCTTTCTCTTTGAACAAAGGGCAAGAAGAAGGCTGACAAGAGTGCTAGACAGGGTCACAAGATTGGGGCCAAGCCACAAGAGAGTGGCAGTGGGCAGAAGAGAGATATGAGCAAAGTGAAATGCTTTTCTTGTAAGAGGATGGGACACTATGTTGGATAGTGTCCCAACAGAAAAAAGAAGGGGATGGGTGGTACAATAGCTACAATGGATGAGGAGGAGTTTACAACACAATTTGAGAGGGAGTGTGCCTTCCTTATTTGTTGTACGACAATTGAGACGACACCCAACATCTGGTATATAGACAGTGGAGCTTCGAGCCATATGAATGGTGTGAGAGAGAAATTCACCAATCTCAGAGATTCTAAGGTCAAGATGGAGATTTCGCTTGGAGATGACACCATTGTTAGAGTTGTTGGGCGTGGCACAATGACAGTTAAGAGGGATATTATGCCACCCATATTGTTCAGGGATGTGTTTTACGTCCCGTGGCTGAAGACGAATCTCATATGAGTTTCCACCCTCTAGGACATGGGTCTTGAGGTGTCCTTCATAGGGACATAGGTCCTCATACACCCTAAGGGGTCCCGTCTCACCTCTGGGAAGGTGATTGGAGTGAGGGATGGAAAAATGTATAGATTTCTTTTTCAGCCCCTGCATGCCTTGGCAACGAGTAGCGACAACAACATTTAGTTATGTGAATTATGACATCAGAGGATGGCTCACCTACATCATGGGGATCTTGGAGGGATGAGAGAGGTTGTGACAGGAGTGCCACAATTCAGGATGGAGCATCAAGATGTGTGTAGAGGGTGAGCCCTTGGTAATTTTACCAAGGTTTTTTTTCCCAGCGGTGACAACAGGTTAGTTGGGATACTGGATTTAGTACACACAGATGTGTGTGGGCTTATGTCTCGGGTGTCCTTAAGTGGTTGTGAGTATTATCCCACTTTCATAGATAACCACTCCAGGAAGACTTGGATCTATTTCCTGAAGGCCAAGAGTGAGGTCTTCACGAGGTTCCAAGAGTTCAAAGCTCTTATGGAGAACCAGACATGAAAGAATATCAAGGTCTTGCGGTAAGACAATGGAGGTGAGTATTCCTCCATAGAGTTTGTGGACTTCTGTACCCAGGCAGGGATTAGAAGGTAGATGACTGTACCTTGCAACCCCCAACAGAACGAGGTTGTAGAGAGGAAGAACATGGCCATTACAGGTGCAATGAAATTGATGTTGCATGATCAAGCACTGCCTTTATATTTATGGGCCGAGGCTAGTGCTGCTGTAGTTTATCTGTAGAACATGAGTCCCCACAAAGTTTAGGGGAGGAAGACTCCTGAGGAGGCCTTCACTGGGAGTAGGCCTTCACTAGGAGGAGGCCCGATGTTGAGCACATTCAGATTTTTGGATGCTTGACATAGTCTCATGTCCTCTCAGAGAAGAGGGCAAAGCTATATCCCACAATGCAACAAGGGATATTAGTTGGATACTCAAAGGTCTCGAAGGTCTACTGGATCTACATTCCATCACAACGGAAAAGTGGTGGTGAGAAGATATTTTAGATTCTAGGAGGATAGAGCTTTTAGGAGATCTCTCAAGTTGAGAGATATAGTTGGGGATGTACCAAAGACTCATATTGATGCATAAGAGAGGACACAACCTCAGGTGTCGAGTACACCGGTTTCAGGGGTGACAGGGTCACCTTGTACGACTTCAGGATCACAGTTGTAGAGTATTCATGCAAGATCATAGTTGACTAGTAGGTTTGGCGAGAGGCCATGCTGGAGGAGTATGACTCTATCATGCATAATGATGTATGGGAGATGGTGCCGAGACCAATGGGGAAGTTAGTTGTGATTTCCAGATGGATTTACAAGACCAAGTATGCTGCAGATGGCAACATAGAGAAACACAAGGCTCAGTTTGTGGCGAGAGGATTCTCTCATATAGAGGGATTCGACTATGATGAGACGTTCCCACCAATTGTGAGATACACTTCTATCTAGAGCATTATTTCCATAGCGACACAGATGGGTTGGAGGATACATCATATGGATGTAAAGACTGCATTTTTGAATGGCTTTATTGAGGAGGAGGTGTACATAGAGTAGTCATAGGGGTTCAAGGTGTTGTAGAGAGATTCTCATGTGTGCCTTCTGAGAAAGGAACTGTATGGCTTGAAGCAAGCTCCGAGAGCTTGGTATTCAAAGATATAATCTTATTTTCTTCAAATGGGGTTTGAGAAGAGCGATGCAGATCCTAACCTCTACTATATCATTCGAGGTGAGGATACACTTATTCCCATACTGTATGTGGATGATTTGTTCATCATGGGAGTGGAGCATATCATAGCTGAGTGCAAGTCGAGTCCTTGCATCATAGTTTGAGATGACAAACACTGGATTGATGCATTATTTCTTGGGCATGGAGGTTTAGCAGGAGGAGGGTCATAGACAAGGGAAGTATGTTGTAGACACCTTGAGCATATTTCAGATGGAGGACTACATGCCTATGTCTACACCTTTGGTCACCAATTGGAAGAAGATTAGCGCTTCAGATTCCCCGTTGGTGGATGCTACGAGATATAGGAATTTGATTGGGTCATTGATGTATCTAGTCAACACTAGACTAAACATTTTTTTTTTCGTGAACACTCTCAACTAATTTATGGTGGAACCAATGAGTGTTCACTGGATTAGGGAAAAGCATGTTCTGAGGTATATTGCAAGATCAATGGATTTTGGTTTGGACTATGTCAGAGGAGATGGAGTGAGTTTGGTTGGCTACACAGACTCAGACTGGGTAGGATGTGCCATTGACAGGAAGAGCACCTCAGGGTGTTGTTTTGGGTTGGGGTCAGGAGTTGTTTCCTAGTTCAACCATAAATAGAAGTCAGTAGCTTTGAGTTCAACCGAGGCATAGTACATGGCAACCAATCATGCTAGTTGCGAGGCCATTTAGATTTGTAAGTTGTTGGATAGTTTATTTGGTCAGGAGTTGTCTCGACAATCATTCATTGTGATAATCAGAGTTGTATCAAACTCTTTGAGAATCCAATATTTCATGACAGGTCAAAGCACATTCAGATCATGTATCATTTCATCATAGACTGGGTTCAGTGTGGGGCAGTTCAACATCAACATATTTTCACTGATGAGCAGGTGGCAAACATTCTCACTAAGGACTTTCCAAGGAGCAAGCATGTCTATTTCAGAGACAAGATGGGCTTGGTGAGACACACTTTTCTCGATAAGAGGGAGTGTTGAGTTTTGGTGTACCTAGGGAAGTGGTCCCCTTGTGGTTGTGTCTCTCTAACCACAAGAGGGAAATGATTTGACCCTTGTACTTTACTTTATGCCTAATTTCTTTTTTATGAGGAGTTTTAAGTCAAAAGTAAAATTTGTCACTTAAGGCAAAAATTGACTATTAATTCACTTTGTGGGTGAATTAAGGGACATAAAACAAACTTAGGAAACTTAAGCAAAAGTGGGTTTCTAAGTGATATACTTATGAGAAGATCTCACCCATTGATTAGAGATGGCTAGAGATGATCTTAGCCATTGATATCTAGGTTTGGCTAAGGATGGATAAAGAGGGGCGCAAGGGTTGAGAGAAGCATTCATCATTCATTTGCTCACTTGGAGAGTTTGGAGAGGAGAAAGGAGATGAGAATGGAAGCATTGGATGGAGCTAGCTTGGGCGCCTTCATTCATGGAGGGCGAAAGGAGGCTTGAGGCTTCATTATTTGCTGGTTAGTGTTCATTCTTGGTGGAGGGCGCACTTGTGGAGAGAGGGGATAGGATTGCAGGAATTAGGAGGAGTTGAGATAGAGAAGATTTGATTGGTGGAGGTTTGATGCATCATACAAAGGGATATTTGCATGCAAGGGTTTCTCAAACAGCCAAAGGAAGGTCAAGGGCACACTAGTTCTATAACTTGTACAACAAAGGGAGGAAGGGCACACTTCTTGGGCACATTCTTCAAGGAATCATCTAGCAAAACTTGAGAGGAGTTTTCTATTTGTACAGGTTCCATTGTATTTACTTCTTTGTTCTATTCCATGCTCAAGACACTTCATATATATACATATATCTTAAACTAGTTTTCCCCGAGGTTTTTTTTCCAGGGTCATGTTGACCAAAAATTACACTTGTTAATTTTTCATGTATGCGTAATTTTATATCAAAATTAGGAGCTTGTAAAGATCCTAGAGGAGTGTTATTTGTTTTAAGGTATTTGCATGTGCTAACATCAGTTACTAAAACAATTGCATGGGCACCTTAAAAGAACACTTAACCATCAATTAGAAGGCGCAGTTCTTGGTCGAAATTTCAGACATGTTTGTTGTCCAAAAACAACAAGAAGGACAACTTTGATAAACTAAACTTAGAGCCCATGAACAAGAGGTCAAAGGACATACCTGTTGGGTAGCCTTCTATGTCCTAAAAAATCTACACAATTGAGATGTTGTTTTTTGAGATGTGGAGAGCACATGAAGTGCTTCCTAGTGAGAGAGCTTATTGCTTCATTCAAGCACTTTAACGGTCTCATGTTTAATGAGGTTCGCTTGACAGGAAATCTTCGATGATATTTTTGGCACTTCTGGACTTTGGATTTCAATTCCGTCAGTGGCATTGGATTCATAATCCCACAAAACATATATTTGTCTTGTTTCGGAGGTGAAAAATCCACTTTGACTAGTACCCAAAATTACGAGTAAAGACATTTTTTAATAAAATTTCGGACCCAGTTCTTGCTCCTGCTTCACTCGAGTTTAGTTTCGTCAATTCCTGCAACATCTGTGTTATATAGGCTCTCAATATCCATTGGAACCGAGGTCATTCATTAGTGGTTGAGAAATATTATCCCGTGAAAACAACCAACTAACGTTTGGAGCAACTAATACCAAGTATGTGACAGGAGTACCAATTATTTTCCAAGATGCAATTCAAAGCCATCGTATGTCTTGCGGACACTGCAATCAACCCACATAACGATAAATAACACTTTCATGGTCAAGGTTAGTCAAGGAACCAAGAGGCGCAAAACACATGCATATGTGATAGGTGTGATGAAAATTGCTTGCGACACGAACAAACTTGCCAGAGTTATTATCACACTAAATCAAGACTGTAACATGACATAGCTCAAAACCAATAGGAAATCAAACATTAGTCATCCAGTCAAACAAAAAATGCTTAACCATTGAAAATCAAAGTAACTTGACTAATGGATGCAACAATCAGAGGATCCGAGTTGGAAATTTTTAGGAGGGGCCCTAAGCTCGCTGGCTTGCGGAAGGTGTTGAGGCCTCAACCATTGGCAACACATTGGACGAAGCTAGAAACTTTTCTAGTCTTCCCTGGCTTATGAGCATAAAATGCAGAGGGTCATGTTGTTACTTTTAGGGTCATTTCAGAATAAATATGCACCAGGTACCTAGAAAGTTTCATCGTGGTGGGCTTAATGGTGATGCTTATATGGCGACTAGTGGAGCTTGTTTGTTGTAATATGAGGATGAATTATGGTGAGATTTATTTCCTTAAACCACATCAAGATCTAGGTGTCTCCATCATGGGGTTGATATAGGTTTGGGATATAATAATATTTTCACCAGGTGTGTGTATATTATCCCTCAGGTGTTGCAACATTTCCCACGAGCGTCCATAGCCTCGACGGATTCACCACGACATAACAGACCTTGTTCCAATGCTAGTGGGCGTCCATAGCCCCGATGGAGATATATGCATGTCCCCTAATCTGATCGAGCCTTTTCCCCCAATCCTTCTTGGTTTATTTAGTATATTCTTAGCATACGGTGGATGGGGAAAGCATGGCCTTATTTCTTTTCCTTTTTTATTTACTTTAGCTCGATGTAAGAAAGATGTAGTATGATACTCTAACCAATCTAATGGAGGTGAAGCCATGAACATGTACAATTAATGTTCACTTTCATTGATTATGCACATACAAAATAAAGAGTCCATACCTTAAGCATTCTCCTCCAATCATATGTCAAGAAATCTGAAGGGAAAACCATTTAGTGTTGCAGAGTGTAATTCTTCACTTGGGATGTCATGAATATTCTATTCCAATCCTCCTAGAACTGTAACATCTTCTACAACAGATGATTGTCCAAAGACTCTGGATCACACTCTTCTAAGTTGCTTCTTTCTCGTTGTTAATGCTAAGGTTAGTGTTATTGAAGCAAGTAAATCTTCCATTTGAATCTTTTCAGAAGGATTATGCACATGGTTCTCTCATGAAGATGAATGCAAACCAAAATTAAGGCAAGCTTCAAATTAAACAAAAAAATAAAAGGCGTTAATGAAAATAAGAACACTCTCATGTAAAAAGAAACTAGAACTAAAGTAGGTCGCACAAAACCTAATAACATTTGGAAGCTTTTATTCAAGAAACCAAAATAATTCAAAATTTGACTCTGAAAACATAAACGAAAATAAAATCTAGGCTACTCCTATTCCTATTCTACCCTACACTCGCTTAACAAATGCTAGGTGAAGTCACAAAGCTAATGTAGCCACCTGATTACCTCAATGTCTACATGAGTATTGTGGCGTTGCATAGACATGTGCAATTGAGGTATCATGTAATTGATTGAAACGATTTAATCATCACAAAGAAGGTTCAAAATAACAAGTGATAGATACCTACTAGTTTGAGGGAAATGTCGAGAAAAAGATGAATCCAATATTTCTCCTATAACATCAAAAAAATCATTTGAGGAGTGTTGGAGTATTAAAACATAATCCAAGGATGAGTGATGCATCTTCCCTTGAAGACCAACTTGTGATTCTAGGGACAATTTAGGTGATAATACTTCTTGTATCAGGTCAATGTCTCCTTTAAATTGCATGGCGATGGGTTGTCCATTTGTTGTTCTTTCCCCATAGGGGTCTGAACATTCTTTGTGTTATGCATGTCTTGCATCTTATGTTATTAACATTTGTGCATTGAGATTAGAAATTTCAGATTGTACAGGATCATTGAATGATACATTGATGCTCACACTCAATTCCAAAATAGAAAAATAATAATCGAAAACAAGATTATCATGATAAAATTGTGTTTCAATATGTTCCAAAAATTTAGGTTGCAAATTACTTTGGAAATTGTGTACCCTGGATGGACTATTATTATGAATAGGTCTTTGATTAATCAGAACTTGAAAACCTTCTTGTTCTCCTTCATCATTCAATGTTTCATCATTGAAAGAAAAATGTAAATATTCTACAGGATGATAGGATGGTGGATGCTCATGTAAGTAATCATCATTGAACATATTTGTATAGAGAGAACAAAGATCCTCGTATTTTGAAAATGATTGGATTTCCTTCGTAGGAGATTGGTTAAAAAGCAAAGCATACTCATGATTCTCAAAGGGAGTGTCACTAGTTTGTTCCCACCATGGGTCTAAATGGTTTATGGGTTCTGATGGAAATTTCCCTATTGTTGCGACAGAGTAGCGGTTAGACACCGAGTACCTCCTGTCTTCCATTATTAGATCATGAATTTCGTTGAAGGATATGGTCACTATTGGAACACATATAATCTTGAACTTTTGAACTTTATATTCTCCACTTCAAGAAATTAAAATTTCTCCCAAAATGGTAACTTAGAGAAGAACTTGCGAATTTTAAATCAAATTTAGTTCTGGTTAATCAATAATAAGGCGCGCGTGATATCTGCCGTTAATTTAGTTTTTCCATTTGATTGAATGATCCTAATTTCCCCAGAGTTTTGGAGCTGCCTGATGGTTAATAACGTGAATCACTAAAGATCGCTCCGGAGCTTCGCGCTTCAGGTATTTCGATAAGTCTTAACGATAAAAGTCTCGAAACTCGAAAGTGTCTGTTCATCACTTTTCCTAAACCTTTGAAGGACATGAGTCGTGGTACATGTGTATCTTTTGAGTCTTCCTCGAGTTGACACATGGCACCCATTTTTGACATTTTCATTTGAAGATTCATATGATTCTAAGTAACACGTGGCACATCCCTTTTATCGACACATCATCTAGAATGACGTCATCTGCGACATGTCACTACGGGAAATGACCCTTCAGAAATATAACAAAGAAATAATTCATAAATCACCGAAACACCAAAATGCTGAAGTATTAAAACTTTAATTAATTAAGTTGATCATGATCAAGAGATAATTAATGATTTCACACTTCGAAGTTCGAACGTTTACCCCTCATCGTATCCTAAAATCCCCGAAGTCTGAATTTCCGAAACACTTAAAGATAAATATGATTAATTAAGACTTAAATTGATTATCGGATAATTAATCACTTCGCAGTTTCAGGGATTTCCTCTCGAGCTACATTTAAAAACCCCGAAGTCTGAATGTCCAAAACACTTGAAGTTAACACACCTTTTTAAACATGATTAATTAAGTTTTTAATAGCGATTATACAGGGATTAACATCCGTAGATTCGGGATTCGGAAAATTCTCACTCTGTCTCATCTAAAGTTCTCGAACACGAACCGACGAATATTAATGAAATTTATGACCAATCAACGGTAATGATTCAAATGTAGATTGCAGATCGCCAGGTAGACTTTTCCATTAAAGTTAATAAATTTCCCGTCAGTAAAGCTATACTAGAATCAATGCATATGATGTGAATAAAAAAACTTCGATTTTGAATTTCATTTTCACCTTCCGCAAAGTAGAAATCTTTATCTGATTAAGAAGCTCATGCAATTCCTCTGCAACAGGTAACCTCATTCTGTTCTCTCGATATCATGGCACCACAAAAAATTATGAAGAAGACAGATGCGACTGGTGAGGCTTCAAATCCGAATGTGGACGTTCTGTCAGACACTATGCCGCGAGCTATAGACACAGTGAAATCTTGGACATAGGTGTTCGAGGTTTTGGAACATGAGATTGTAAACTGTCCAGAAGACTTCGGTGATGAAGTAGACGATACTCATGAAGCTAAACTAAGATATATAGCTCGATCAGAGCTACACAAGATAGCTGCGTGGTCGAGACTCATGTCGTAGAACGACATGATATGCTAGGACTTGGAGAACATCGACGTCCAAACCAGGAGCATCACCAACCACAAATAGTTGCTGTTGGGTTGTTTCGACCGGAACACCTCCAAGTAATGTATAAGCTATCTCCCACTCCTAAATATAATTACAACACTTCATTTATGTTGGAATTCGAGCAACAAGAATGCATACAATACGACAAGAGTTACCTCGATATAATGAAGTCCTGGTGGGGGAAACCAAAGAAGTTCAGGGCTGACGCTCATGGCATATACGCCACATCGTCGTTGGACACTCACATGATTTGCGTAGCCATGATGCTCTATAGAATGTTCGGGAAGAAGAGTCCTACTAATTTCCCGGTAGCATGGGTATCGATTATGCATGAGGTGGCCGAGGGATACACTTTTAATTGAGCCAAAATTTTATCAAACAACTTGGCCAAAGAAATTACTGAATACGAATTGGCGAAATCAAAGGGGAAAACCGCCCCTTTATATATGTCTGCGTATGTCATGGATGCTATCTACTTCATAACCCCTTTCTCACTGATGAATTGGATTTGGACCCCGATCAACGCAAAACCTATTCACTTCTATCATTCCAAGTTGTGGGAGGAAAAGGCCAAATATTTCTTTTACGAAATCTGTCATAATGTAGTGGTCCCTTTCCATATAGCCCTATATGGTTTCCCACCCCCTCGAATTTCAGACAAAATCATGGGAAATATGGGTAAACTAGCAGATTGGTTCATTGAAGAAAACTTCTCTTATATCAGGGTTTTCGTATGCTTAGTTCCTCCCCATGCTCTCCCGAGATTTTTACAAGACCGACTGGTATGCTGAGAAGTAGTTGACTAGATAATAACAGGGGGTATTAGCAAGGAGCTGAAAGTGGACCAGAAAACGGTATGGCCTACCTTCCCTCTCCAGGTCAGTATGTTTTCCCTACTAGATTTCAGTCACTCTAAAGTAGAGGCTGCAACTCTAAATGTTGTCAAATTGGTTGACATCGAATTCAAAAAGCACGACCCACACAAGATCGTAGAGAACCACCTGACCCAATTCAATATGAAAAGATATGTGCATGAAGAATCCCCATACAACAAAATATTCAGGGGAGTCAGGTCTTATAAAGAGGTACAAAACATGTTCCAAACCCTTCCCCCAGATCAACAGGCTAGCTTCCTCAGTTTCCAAAGACACAGATGAAACAACTTGCCGAAAGTACTACAGGGAGAATCGATAGCCACTTTGCCTACATAGGAATCTATACCTCTAGGTTTTGAACAAGGGAACTCTGGTGAACATGATATCGAGGAAACCCCAAAGAGCTCCGAGGTTTTAACTCAAGAATTAGAAGCCCCATTATCAGAGCAACTAATCCCTCAGGCCCTAGATCATATCAAAGCTTACCTGAAGCAAGGATAGGATGCATCTCCTTCGACATCAGCCACATCGGCTACCAATACAACAGAGCAACAACAATCTATGGAGATTGGTACTCCTATTACTTCATTGACACCTCTCCATTCTAGTTTCAGAAATCCTAGTTCCGAAGTCATTTTTGTAGGTGATCTCACCCCAATCTTGCTCGAAGAGATGCCTCCTTCGGATTTTTTCTGTAGCAAGAAACATAGGGCATCGTCTAAAGAGAATCACATAAGAAGGATAGAGTAATAACCAAAAGGCAGAGGATGCTGTATGATGGAAATGATCGTGATGATTCAGAATTCACAAAGGAAGTTGCAGGTTCATTAGGTGCCTTTGCCACTGCAAACCTGTGGTCTGTGGAGAATTTGGCAGCAAAACTAAGACATACAAGCTTATTGGTAGGGAAGTTGCAAGATCAAATACTGACCATAGAACAAACTGTAAAGAATAAGATGAGCCAAGACTTTGAGCAAACCAGAGCTTATGACAGACATCAAATCCAACAACTGTGGGCTAACCTCGAGGAGCTCCACCAAAAGTCACAGGCCAACCACGGTCTAATCACTCAACGTGACGAATTTATAGGACAACTGCAAGCTAGATTGAAGGTGACCGAAGGTGCCTCGATAGACATTCTAGTCTTCTAAACCTAAGCGTTGGAAATAAACGAGAAACTGGAAATGGCCCAACAAGATCTTTTTATGAAGGTTGATGCCATCCAAAAATGCTACCAGGCAGTAGAACTTGCTCTGAAGGATGTTTATATTAAGGAAAGAGAAGCTCGCTTAGCTCGAGCTAAGTTTGAAGAAGCCATTTTATTGGCATAGAAAGATAATATCCCTAATTTTCCTCGTGTTTCCCCTTCTGAACAAATAAGAGGTGATATGGCATTGAAGGTGTGGGAAATGAATTTGACAGAGAGTAAGAGATTATCCCTAGAGGTGAAGGATGCTTGCCAAGAAACATTATCATCATTAGATAAGAGATTGATTGACTGTGAGGGAAGTAGTATTGTAGAGGCCTTGGGGAAAATAGATATTGAGATGAACCAACATAATGCTAGAAAGAGAAAAGAGGAAACTTTGGCAGTTATTCAAGAATTGAGCTAGATTGACCTTCTTAAAATAAATAAATGGCTAGTGGACCCAAGTTCACAGTTCCAGACATTAGCTCAAGAAGTGAAAATAATCCAAGGAAGGCTACCTCAAGTGGAAAGGAAATTATACACTTTCGAGGTGAATGAAACAATTGAGCCATCAAAGTTGGTGGTGGAATTTTTAGATAGATGCAGCCAATGCATTGAGCATGGTAAAACAAGCACAGTTGTAAGTAGTAAGAAAATGTCATTGCATTACTAAACATAGCTGGAGGGACAGATGGAAACATGACTACAACGGCTAAGATATTATGCCTAATTATTAAGAAAACCAGAAGACAGATGTATCTGGCCTAAAGGAATAAGGAAATGAAGTGTTTCTACCAACATACGAAGAGATAGGAGATATTGCCAACGAAGCTCATCGTTCTTTATGCACTGTTTTCTTATTTCAAATATTTTCTATTTTTAATTATAAGAAGTCCAACCGTTTTGAGTTGTGATAGTTTTGAATAAATACATAGACTCAAGATCTATTAGAGGTTGCCTCTTACCGGATGTAATAGAGAAAAACTCTCCTTTGAGTATTAATACAAGTGGAGACATAGATTCCAAATTTTGTTCAGTTTGGGTTATGTGTTTCTCCTGTATTCCCATATTTCAATATTTCTCTATGCATTTCCTTGATATGTGTTTGATTTTAATTTAGTATCACAACTACTGTAATCGTATGATATCATTAATTTGTTAAGTGAACAATTTTTCCTCTGTATTTACTGTGAGTAAAACAAGACCTGCGAGCTATGTGAATTACTGTACTTTATACTTTGTTAGAGGGTGCACTATCTATTTTCTTCCACTGTAACAAGGTGAGATTCTTCAGCAATTGATGCCTTACTTTGTTTAACAGTTTTGTAAATTTCCTCAACACCATTCAATATTACAATTGTGACTCAGACACGAAATACAGACTCTGTGATGCCATATTGTTATTTTCTTTTAAGGATCTTTTCTCTTATAACTAAAGGTAGAAAAATAAAATCTTTAAAAACATTCTCATCAAACTTTTATGATGTCTGACATTACTCTTTGAGCCTTAAGTTTAATCTCAGGAACAATAGTCACTATGTTTTCCAATGCTAAATTATCATTCAAATCTATAACAGATTCACAAACCGATTCTTCATTCAATACATATTTGAAATAATCTTATGAAACATTACCCTCATGTTGTGCTTCAAAATTAGATTGTAAGGTATTATATGTCGGAGGGTAGGTTTGTATGGTCTGTATGTTTGAAAAGATTTCTTTGGGATGGGAGGTGATTGAATCTTCATTACGTATATATAGATTAGAGCAATGCTAAATGATATTTTGCAGATCAGAGGCCTTTTCCATTTCGAGGTTGTCACCTTCAAGAATAGAGAGAAGATATGAAAATGAGTTAATAATTTCTTGGTCTAAGGTTTTGTCAGCTTCGAGAACTCTACAATAAATTTGCATGAATCTTTAAAATAAATCATCCATAAGTTCATTTCTAACCCTATGAATTTATTCAAGTTCATTAAAGAGCTCTTCATAATCATAATTTACACGAGCAGTGATAAAGATTTCCATGAATTTTTTCCAACCGTGTATGGATTTTGTTAGTAATGTCCTAAACAATGATTTAATCCGTCATTTTAATGTGAGGACAAATAATTAACAAATTTCATCATCTTGAACAATTTTAAGATTCCATCGTGTGATGTTAAATTGATTGAGGTGCATGAACGTAGAGACATGCCCTTCACCATCAAACTTCAAGTTTAAAAAGAGATTAACTTCCTTGACTGAGATTCCACCTGAGGGTCTCAAGAGACTCAAAGAGTGGTCCCATACATATATATGGAGAGGAGCCATGGACCAATTATTTTTTTTTATTGAAATGGCTCCACATGGGCATGTTTTTCATTCGAGCCTCCTTCTAGTGCCAATTCTGTTGACGTGATTTGTGTGACCTTGATAAAAAATAGGGGTTACCCTTGGTGATAAGTCCCAATTATATCTCACACCATTTGGAATAACGAACCCATCCATATTCTATCATGACAACCATTATTGTTTTGGGGTTTACCGGTTGCGACTCAGTCCACCAACGATGGTTTCTAAACTAAATAGTGAAATTAAACTAATCTAAGATGCATGCGTTTCGATGAATCCAAAGGTAACCATTAAGTAAGCACATAACCATACATTCTCCTATTAATGGTTTGAGAAATAGTTCACATAAAACAAAGATGAGAATATGAGTAAATAACTGCAAACCCATGATAGTCTAGCATTTAAACAATCATTTACAGTCTTATGTTCATAGATTCAGACAAATATTTCCCAAAGAACAAAAATAAAAATGCAACAACCACACATGATAATAGTCTGCAATTTGAGATACATTCTTACACAACTCCAGTGTTGAGAAAATGTAGCAAAATAGTCCACAACAAGTGCAACACAAGAATTTGAGTTCCCTAGAAAATTAGCTTTGCCAAATAGGCTTCTTCTCATTAAAGTTTCAACAATAGTACATGAAAGCTCCAAGAGTCAAACACCCCTCCTTTGAGTAAAATCCCCTTATTTTTTGAAATTCAGGTTGATTGTTGGCCTTCTGTATTCCTGAATCTTGACCTACCATTTGCAAAATTTGTCCTTGTCCTCTATGGAATGACGAGGGAATAATGACAACATAAATTTTTATGATTTAATATATCATACATCACGTACATTCACAGTTCGAATCTGTCTTTCAGTGCTGGTGGGCCATCATGGGTTTTGGCTTGATTTCGACTCATACAATGTGGTGAATGATTTTGACACTATGGGTCCCTTTTGCCTCTTTTCTTGAGCCTTTCCCACCATGAGATTTATACTTCCTCTCCTGCCATTTGGGCTTGATTCCCTTTTTCTTGATGGTTGCTCACGTGCTGGTACATCATCATTTGTCGTAGATAGCATTTGCAAGTAGACTTTTGTGTACCAAATAATCCACGTAGAGCATCCATATTTCTATGGTTCACTCCTTCACACACCATGTATTCAAACTTCTGTGTATGATTTTCTTTCAATACTATTACCTGGTTTCCATTCATCACCAAATACATGAGTTTCCCATACATATAACTTCAAAATATAAATTAAAAGGTATTCAAACATGCATAAATTAATTGAAAACTAAGTGAGAAGTTTCGATCTGCTTCCCTAAGTTTGATCTGTGGTCCCTTTGATGGTTCTTCCATGATGTTTAATGCGTTATTTATAGGTTTTCATGGATTTCAAACTCAATACAACTGACAATTTCTAATTTCGAAGTACAAATGCATGAGAACACACATTTATGATTTCCCATCAAATCGAGTTGTTGAACTATATCATTTATGAAAGCTACGGAGACGGTTTTGAGTAGGGTTGTGTGTCCATTCATTAGAAAGACCCATCTATCCTCTTCATACTGAAAAAATATTTTTTCAATCAAAGTTCATGCAAGCAAGTTATAGGATTACTAAGCCATAAATCAAGTAGGTTTAATGTGTTTAAAGGGGGATTTTGATGCAACCTATCCTAACTTCAAAGATCCATAATTCACCCATATGATGTCTGATTGAGATGTCATTTTTTGCAATGCGGATAGCACAAAGAGTGGTTCCTAGTGAGAGAAGCTACCACTTTATTCAAGCACTTTAACTGTCTCATGGTTAATGAGGTTTGTTTGACGAGAAATATTCAATGATCGTTTTGGCACTTCTGGACTTTGGATTTCAATTCCGTTAGTGGATTTGGATTCATGATCCTGTAAAACATATATTTGGCCTATTTCGAAGGAGAAAAATCCACTTTGACCAGTACCCAAAATTACGAGTAAAGTTAGTTTTTAATAAAAATTCGGGCCCCGCTCTTGCTCTTGTTTCACCTGAATTCAAAATTTCAATTTCTGCGACATCTATGTTATATAGGCTCTCAATATCCATTGGAATTGAGGTCATCCATTAACGACCAAGAAATATTATCCCGTGAAACAACCAACTGACGTTTGGAGCACCTAATACCGAGTATGTGATAGTAGTACCAATTGTTTTATGAGATGCAATTGAGATCCAACCTATGTCTTGTAGACATTATAATCAACCCACATAACGATAAATAACACTTTTATGGTCAGGGTTAGTTAAGGAACCAAGAGGTGCAAAACACATGCGGATGTGATAGGCATGATGGAAACCGCTTGCGCCATGAACAAACTTTCCAGGCTTATCATCACACTCAATCAAGGCTGTAACATGACATAGCTCAAAACCAACAAGCAATCAAACAACAATGATCCAATCAAACATGAATCGCTTAACCATTGAAAATCAAAAGA
>JZKD02S2163506.1:114284-149340 GCA_000966675.3 Picea glauca
CTAATCATGCATTATGTTTTGGAGGTTCATAAACTGTTCTACAAGGATATGTTGATTCAGATATGGCAAGTGATAAAGATAGCAGGAGGAGTACCACAGGGTATGTGTTTACTATAGGTGGAACAACAGTAAGTTAGATGATTTGGTTACAGAGGTTTATGGAGGAATTGGGAAAGAAGCAAGAGAATAACAGGTTGTACCGTGACAGTGAGAGTTCCATTCATCTTGCAAAGAACTCAGCCTTGTATTCGAAGACTAAGCATATACAGTTGAGGTACCACTTCATACGATCTGCCTCGGAAGATGGACATTTGAAGTTGGAAAAGATACACACTAGCCAGAATCCTGCAGACATGTTAACAAAGGGAGTAACCAGGGAGAAACTGAGTTCCTGCTCAGTTTCAGTTGGTCTTCAAGAACGAAGATGAAGATGAGGAATTTTCCAGGTCCAAGAAGGTTCAGATTTCAGCATATACAACAACGGTGGAGTTGTTGAGATCAGTCTCCAAGTGGGAGATTGTTGGTTGTGGAGCCTGATTTAGAGGTCTTTTACTTTCAGCCGTGTTTATACCCCATGAAGTATTTACACCCCATAAGTATGTACACTCTTCCACGCGGGTGAGTGCAGAGGGGGGTACCCCCTCTGTGGGCAAGCGGGGGTTCGAGGGCGAAGCCCCCAAAGGAAAAATTGCCTTGTAAATGTATATTGTAATTTCATTGTAAATCTGGACCGTTCATTATAAGGTCACAGATATAATGGTATAGATTATGTTAGGGTTTTTTTCCCTAGAAGGCAACCCTCTTTTATGAGGGAAATGTATTGCGGCTATGGTTGATGGCGAATATTGTATTCTGAGATAGGAGACTGTGAGAGAAAGAAGAGGAAGTTACAACGGGTTTGCTGTAGGTTGTATCCCTTCATATGATGGATAATAATAAAGGAAGGACCTACCAATTTCTCTGGTGGACGTAGCCCACACTAGGTGAACCACGCGAATCTGTGTCTCTATTGTATTGTGTATCTTCTGTGTTTTGTTTCCGCATTTGTTTTATTTTATTGCTCCACGGTCCTGTTTTTCTAACAATTTGGTATGTGTGGATTCAAATAAATTGGCATACCAAATAAATTGAAGTTGAGTGAATTGATTTCAAACCTACCCTACTGATTTTCCTTATCTAAGAAGAGATTGCATGTTAGATATGGCATGGGTATTTTATTGGGTTAGCTTCCCTAGGACCTTTGGGAGGAGGAGTAAGGCACTGAAAGAGAAAGCTTAAAAGGGGGGCCTAGGGAAAGGAGTGGGGGTTGGAAAATTTAGAGGTTACGTATGTTGGAGGGAGGATGATGGTTTTGGGGAGGGAGGAAAACCATTAATCAGGAAAATGATTTGAAGAACATTGTGGGAACTGGACTTAAGGAATTTGATTAGGAGTGTGATTTGACTTGGGTTCTTGGATATATTAGTGGGATCAAGTTCTGTGAATTTGGGCATGAGAGGCCAGGAGATCACCCAAGGTTTTCCTAGAGCTAGGGAGCTAGCGAGGTTATTCCTAGTTGGTTGGGTGGAAAAATCTGATTTCAGGTAGTTGACGATAGACAAGAGGAAACAAAAAAATATGGTCAAGGGACATAAACTTCTTCAGGAGAGGTATTTTACTAATTTATTATTATGCTCTAAAACAAAGTTATGATATATACTGAAACTATGATATGAGTCTACTTTGAACTTTGGAATGTGAAATTTCAGATTTAAGTAGTTAATTCATGAGAAATCACTCTCATGCAAATATAATTTATATTTCAGACAAATATGAATACATCATAAACTTGTTTCTTATGTTCATACGAGATATTTTTATTAAGAGAAAAAGTCACTTAGATTACAAGATCTACTGTTTAACCCTGAAGCTCAGGTGAAGGGCTTCATAGATTAATTGTCCATCAACCACTAACATTGAATTGAGCATATCTTTTAATTTCCCAGAAAATCTATCAGAGCATTCAAGGTAAGAAGGTGCCTCATGAGGCATTGTGAGAGACTATATGAAATCATCATCGAGGAGGTTGGGATGATAATCACATATGAATCTTTGTACACTACCACCATCATATACGATAGTCGTCAAACTCATGTTGATGGAAGGCGTCATAGATTTATATTTATTATGCATTTTGGATTTTGAATTTTTGTATTGACAACCTTAGTTCTTGAGTAGAACTAAACTATGATCTACATAGGGACAATTTCTAAGCCAACGGTTTGACAAAAACAAGATAAATTCCTGGTTGCTTATATGATATGATAACTTTTGGCCTACCAAGATAACAGACAATAATGAACTAAAAATCATGTGGTAGAAAACTCTCTTACTGCCATTACATATACATAGAGCTTCTTACCCCATGGGTGATGCCAACTTGCTTCCTCAACTATTCGATCAATAATGTTTTTGTATGATAGTTTTTGTATTTCCATCTAGGTTTGTAATAAAAAAAGGAATTAGTTGGTGATTTTTTTATTTATCTGCATGGACATTATGGCCAGAAGATCACTGATGTCGATAATATTTGATACTTTGCACTTAAATCTACAACACATTTGAAGTCTTCGATGATGACTTAATTAATAACTCTTTAATACCTTCAAATCTTCTATGATGACTTTATTTTGAATTGCTGAGATGGCGCATTTTGAATCCCCAATGGCTTTATTTTGCATCTCTTTGATATATTTCCAAGGTACTTTAAAGATCCCTTACTTGAATCCTTACATAGGCCTATTGGGAGGAAATTAAAGATGTCTTGAATGACAATATTTGAAATTCCATTGATAGCCTGTCGATAGCCTATCGCAAGAAAAACAAAAATGTGTGATTGCGATATTGAAACTCCATTGATGGTCTATTATTTCAACCCTTCATATAAGCTTATTGGGAGGTTTTAAAACCTCTCTAAATAGTTATTTTTGATTTATGGCTTAGTAATCCTATAACTTGTTTGTATGACCTTTGATTGAAGAACTATTTTTTTTTTGTATGAAGAGGACAAATGGGTCTTTCCAATGAATGGTCACACAACCCTACTCAAAACCATCTCCATGGCTTTCATAAATGATACAATTCAACAACTTGATTTGATGGGAAATCATAAATGCATGTTCTTGTGCTTTTGTACCTTGAATTTAGATTATGTCTATTGTATTGAGTTTGCAATCCACGAAAACCTATAAATAATATTTTCTTGAAGTTAAAATGTCAATTCATTCGATGACCTAAAATTATGCACAAATCAAATTTTTAATAAAAGTCTAAGTTCTGCTCAGGATGATTCTCAACCAAAATTGAATTCATTCGGCTCATCCCCCATCTTTATCATATAGAATTTTGAGATGTTAACTAATGTCGACAAGATTTATAAGTAGTTGAAATATGTTAATTCAAAAAAAAGGCCCATTCACCTCTGATGCATTTGAAACCTAACTCTTGGCGAAAGTGTTGATTCTACCCAAAACTTAGTTCTAAGTTAGCTTGTGATGGAAAACAACTTTTGTGTGCTATACAAGGCTATAAAATATGTCTCAGAAGGTTAGAGTGAGTTAAATCCAAGTGGTGCAAGAGAAAAATCTATGATACATATAACGTGATCATGAATGTAGGACATCGAGTTTGCAAATCTTAGATGATGCAATTTGCGGAAAACTATTAGAAATGCATTAAAATGAAAAACAATAAAAAATACATCTAATTAGAAATAAATCAGTGAGCAACAAGCTATCATTAATTTCTCGAGCTTTAAAAGAATAAAGTCAAGTAGAAAAAAACATAGTTGAAGAGGCTTGATTACAAATTTAGAAGCGGGTCCCCAAACTGATCGACTTAAGAGGGTTGTTGAGGCCTCAACAATCATATGGTATTTAAAAAAAAATGTGGTTCTAGTTTAGAAGGATGACCTGCAAATTTTTTTTATTGACTAGAATAAGGATGAGGTTGTAGGAGTCATAATGACCTACATTTCTAGGGAGATTCACTTTATTATAAGTGAGATATATTGCTCAAATCGTATCTGGAAGAAGCTGAAGACTCTGTTTGATAAAATTGATGAAGGTCAAGTTACATAAATTGAGAAATTATTAAGCTCTCTATATCCTCTCTCCTTTGAAAGAATTGAATATTATATGTTTCGTTTGAAGGAACTTCAGTTGAAATTGGCTAAAGGTGGAAAATGTTTTCCCAAGAAAATATTAAGGATTATATGTTTGACTCTTTCTATGGTTTACCAATTTTAGAGTGTATGAGAAATTGCTCAATGAAGGGAAACTTGAGGTCAACAATAGGCCCATTTGTTAAAGGTAAAAGGTTGACATAATTACAGAGAAAGAAATCAACAGGGGAAGGACATGACCATGTTGAACAAACTAACAAGAAGAAGCATGGTGATCAAAGTTTTACTAAGAAAGGTAGTGTAATGTCCCCCAACTTAACTGAGGAACATTACTTGCAAAAAATACACACAAATTCAAAAGTTTTCTACTAATTAACTTGCGTTATCTTACCAACTACAAATTATACACAGATTTAACCATTGCGGATACCAATTATGTAAATGCAACTACATCATGCTAGCTAACATGAATTTTGTCTCCTCACCGAGACAACTGTGCGTGCAACAAATTTTGTATTGCGCACATGAAACATGCTTTGTACTGTGCACGACAACTATTCCCGAAGCATGCGACGATTCGATCACCACACCGGAATCCACTACTGTTACTACTAAAATCGATTAACAAATACATTTTTACCTCGAATTATGAACAACGTGACAATCAAGCTCAAACAATTGTCCATACTAGTTAAAAACATAAATGCAACTATTAATAGTTTCACCACAACATTGTATGATTCATTCCCATGCACAGAGTAAAACACACAAAAATTAGACTCATGCATTAACTCAAGAAAACAAATAAACACTTATCTTTTTAAAATATTTGTACAACCAACTACTTGGGAAGGATGTTCCACCCAACCATAGACTTGCTAGTCCAAATCTCAACAATAAGTCACCCTTGAGCTGGGGCTAGGAATCCACAAGAAAATGGTGCCTTTCATCATCCACTCACAACTCAATATCCCACAACCCATTGGTATTCTCCTACAACTATCCCTAATTTCCTCTAGCTCTCTTCCTCTTGAATTTCCCAACCCAAGGAATGTACCCCTTCACTTCTCTCAATCCATCGGGCATCCCATTCATTTATCAAGGTCTCTTTGGCACATGTAACTATGAATCTATCTATTGAGAACTCAAGGGAACTCATTGTCAGGAAAACTACTAGAAACAACAACAACACTTGCTTTTATAGTGAAACTCACACAAGAGTTCACTTTTCAGGCTTGGAAACCAGGCTCTTCAATATTCATCTCCAAATCACTCCAGCTTGCTCTGGAATTCACCCAAAATTTTTGCTCTATCTCCAATGATCTTTTTCTCTGCTCTCTGCTTGATTTTCATGTAAAAATCAATGTGTAAAATATGTCTGTAACTTACCGTACGAATTTCCTCTATTTTCCAAAGATAGTTGACTGCTCACTCTGCCCAATGTTGATTGTAATTTATCCCACCATGCTCTCCAATAAATATGGGATGTGACTCTCACACCCACTCTCTTACATGATTTTAATGATTTGGGTTCTCGTACACTCAAACATAAAATTGTAAGTTATCTCCAATGATAATAAAATACAGGAAAATGGGTTGAATTAATACCCAAAATTAATTTCCCCCTTGGACCCCTCTTAGACACTCTCTTCTCTTGTGGAAAACTCAGCCCCCATCTTTTTCGATATTTCTCAACAACTGCCATCACATTATTTTTTGTTTTAAAAAAGAAAATACATTCGCATATTACATCGCTTGGGCATAACCACAACATTACGCATAAATTAAAATAGGGATTATAGTGGGGATGTTACATTCCCCATCCCCTACAATTGTGTACCGTCCTCAATGCACAACACCCTGCCAAATACATATACAAATTTACATCACTTTACAATATTCAGAAAATAAAACAAAATTATGCAATTTTACCTTCCAACAATAGTCCCAACCAAAATCTCATATTTCTCTCAACCCGCTGACCCAAGGAATGCACTCGCTTCACTGCTCTTAGTCCATTTAGTTGCACCATTATTTTATCAGGAATATCAACCCAGGTGATCAGAATTCTGAGATGTGTTTCTAGAACTCTAGCTTCCCCAAAAAGGAGTCTTGCATTTTAGTTTCTATTTTCTTCAAAATTGACAAAAAATTGTAGGTATTCCTCCTGCATAGTTTCTTCATGCTCCCATGTTGCATCTTCAGGACTATAGCAGGTCCATTGAACCTTTACCAACCCTATGGATTTGTTTCTGAGAAATTTGACTTTCCAGTCCAAGATATGTACTGGTTCCACCCATAAATCCTCTTTTTTTTCCACCTGGATCACAGTCTGATCAATTACGTGGTTATAGTCAGGAACATATTTCTCTAATAAAAACACATAAAATACATTATCAACTCTCATGAATGTAGGAAATGCTAGCATGTATGCAATTGGCCCTATCTTCTCTAAGATTTCAAAAGACCCACAATATCTTGCTGCCAACTTTGGGCATCAACCCAATCTTAACGAACTTCTTTTCACTTTCACTTTTAGAAAAACATGTTCACCCACTTTAAAATCTCTAAAAACTCTATTCTTGTCTATATAAATTTTCTGCTTGTCCTGGGCAGCCTTTAAATTATTCCTAATCTTTGTCATCTACTCTTCCATTTCCTTTAACGAATTTGACCCAATGATAACCTGGTCTGCTAGGTTATCCCAATTCACTAATGTGTTACACTTCTTTCCATACAAGGCTTCAAATGGGCTCATTTTAAATGAGGCTTGATACCCATTATTGTAAGTGAATTCTACTAAGTCGATGTAGTCCTCCCACTTTGATGGCTGATCCATCACATACATTCTGAGCATGTCTTCAATGATTATGTTAATCCTCTCTGTTTTCCCATTTGACTCTGGGTGATATGCTCTATTGATATTTAAATTTGTCCCAAAGCCTTTGAATAACCTTTTCCAAAAAATTGATTTGAATTTTGGACCTCTATCTGAAACTATTGCCTTAGGCACCCCATGTAGGCTGACAAATTCTTTCATGTATATCTCTGAAATATTTGTTGCCTTGTGTGTTGTCTTCATATGAATAAAATGTGCTGCCTCAGTTAATTTATATACCACCACCATGATGGAATCATGTTGCTTCACTGTTTTGGGCAACTTTGTAATAAAATCAATTGTAACCACTTTCCATTTCCACCCACGAATGGGCAATGGCTGTAGCAGCCCCACTGGATGTCTATGCTCTATTTTCACCTTTTGGCATTCTAGACACTTGACTATGTAATTAACCACTTCTTTCTTCTTTCTTGGCCAAAACTATGGGCTTCTTACAACTACAATTGTCTTCTGATATCCTGGGTGCCTAACATAGGACACATTGTGCATTTCCCATAGCACTATATTTTCAGCTCTCCGAAATTTGGCACATATATTTTCCCTTTGTACATAAGGATTCCATCCTCTTTCAACTCATAATAATTAATTTTATGCTGTAAATTGCCTTGCTATAACGTTTCTTTTATTTTTAGATATTGCTGATCTAAATTTGCAACCTCTAAAATTTTGTCTCTTAAATATGTGTTGAGCATACTAATGGCTAAAATATGCATTTCGTGAGCTCTTCTGATGAGTGTATGAGCCATCTGATTTTCCTTGCCTTTGATATGATAATTTCAAAGTCATATTCACTAAGAAATTCCAACCATCTTGTTTTTCTGTCATTTAATGTTCGTTGTCCAAATAAATGCTTCAGATCGTAGTGGTCTATTCTTAACTTAAATCTTCGACGCATAAGGTAATGTCTCCACGTTGTTAATGCATGAACAATGGCTTCCAATTCCAAGTCATGTGTGGCATAATTTCTTTCAATCCATGCCAATTAAGTAGTAATTTGAACCTAATGGTATGATTTTCGCATCTACCTTTGTAATCATGTAGCTGGAAATATTTCTTCATTTCCAATATCCAGGACTTGGCCTCTTCTCCCTTCCTATGCTCACCATTGGAATTTGGTGGCTTGATTTTCCCAAGTTCACCTTGCAAGATGTCTGCCTCAGGCCTTTTCCTCTTCCTCCTGACATGAGACATACTTGGGATACTCCTTGGCCCTGAAATTTCACTAACTCTTCCAATGGATTTCCCTGGGGAATGATGGAGTCTGTTCATACTCCTTGATTTCCTATCATTCCCATGCTCATCCCTTATGCTATGGGATCTGAATATTGTCACTTGTCTAACACTAGTTTCTTGTTTTGTGCCATAGTCTTTATTGACTTACCTCTACAACATGTTCAAGCTTTGTAATATCTCTTCTTGAGATTTCATAATATTTTCATTATTATCCCTATAGATCTTCACTTCTCTCTACAAGATTCTCATAGTTACAGGCTCATGCCTGCCTCTTCTTCCATTAGATTATGTCTCAACATTTACCATGTTGAAATGTAGACCTATGACCTCTTCCTCATCGCCGTAGGACCCTTGGTAATCCTCCATGATTGTGGTTCTCATATATGAACCAAAATTCCTTCCTCTACCTCTAAATTCTACAATAAAATATGCATGCAAATAAATTTTGGATATAAAAAAATATATACATACATAATTCTGGAAAAAAAATGCATAATTTTTTCTGCTATTTAATTCCACCAGTCATCTTCTATTGCATTGACTGTAACTTTAATTGCATAGATCATTTTTATGGGTTTACATATGGATCCTCCTCTCCAAGATATTTCCAATGACTGCTTTCTTGCTCAATTATGGGATATGAACATAAACTTACAATCATCTGAATATTGTTAATTTACCCCTTTTGTACACTTTTTATTCTAGTGCAATTAATCCAAGACACCAACATCTGTTACTTGTAGAAGTAAATATCTAAGAAAATAGGGAAACATTTGTATGAGACATAGATAATAATGATGACAATGAATTCATAACAACTCTCATATTCTAATGCTCTAGTAAAAAACTGAAACAATATGGAAATGACAACTTTGTCCTTTTCACCCCTTTTTCCAGACTTAGAATTTTCAGCCAAACTACGCGCTTCTAGAAAAACTTCACTAAACCAAAGTTGTCTATCTTGACGAGTATACAAAATGTCAACTAAATAAATTTTTCCATATTTTCCATCCGGGGACCCTTTTCCTCCTCTGAAAATCCCAAAAATACCCAAAAGTGGCATGGAATAGTGGGGTTTTCCCTTATTTAAGTACCTCCACTCCAAAATCCTTAGAATCTGGCCAATCCTTTCACACAATATTTTCATGTTTTCTTTCCTGACACTCAGTACAAGTTTTAGCAGTAATTGTGCTCCTGCCACTGATCTTGAACATGATATTCAAAAACATGTAATTTTCATTTTTTGGAAAATTAGAGCATAATTGGCTAGTGTCCCTCTCTGGAAATTCTATAGTTCTCGACACCGTGAAAAAAACATAAAAGTTTCATCTCAATATGAGTTAATATTCTCTAGTTATTGCCAAAATACATTTTGGCTCCAGACCTTTTATTTTGAGACTATAGGAAAATTTTGCATGTGTGGTATCCTTCTTCTCTTCTTCCTTTTTGAAGCCCATGCACACATTAATTCTGTATTATGCACAAATATTCAACACACATCAAATCCATAATGAACAGAGCCAAGATTTAGCACACACCCCATGCACCTATATTCTATGCACACAATTTTTATATCACGCACCAATCTCTAGTGCACAACTTTTTCATACCGCACACCAATATCCAGTGCATGAAATTTTTATACTGCGCACCAATATCTAGTGCGCATGAATTTTTATGTCACACATCAATATTGAGTGCACACAATTTTTTATCCTGCGCACAATTATCTAGTGCACACAACTTTTTATCCCATGCACCAATATCCAATGCACACAACTTTTTATGCCACACACTGATATCGAGTGCACAACTATTTATGTCATGCACCAATATTCGATGCGCATCAAAAACTTCACACCATGCAGTGCCAATATTCAATGCGCACACTCTGTGCAGTAATATTTTGCATGTATCACAATATTTACACCGTGCAGTGCCAAAATTTAGTGTACACACATTGCGCACCAATACTTAGCACATGCAAGTTCTTTCTTCGCTTAGCTGATTTTCCCTATTTCTAGCTTGCGACGACCATGAAAACTACTAACTCACCTATCTAAGACAAATTCAGTCACTTGGAAGTCAAAATGGTCCCTCCATAACAACCATTATGAGTGCAATTTTGGCTTGAATTTGCTTAGAAATTTGGGGATTTCACTCAAATTTTACCTTCTTGTTACGAGGAAAACCTTTCTATGGCTAGGGTAAACCACAATAGACGGAAATGACTACATAAATCAAAACTATCCCAACAACATGCTATATAAACCAATATGCAAGCGAGATAAGAAAGAGGCCTACCTCGTCCAGATGTTCGATGAAGTCCACCGTTGAGCACTTCGACCCAAAGCTATATACCTGTAACAAGTTCTCAACAAACAAGAAAAATAAGCATATGGTGGTAATATAAAAGGTTAGCACATTAGATAGCATAATCCATTACTAAACACGACAACTACGCCCATGGAATAATAATTCAATATATTTGCAAGATATCAATTGGACGGGAGAAGAGTATTTCTATTAATAAATGATCAGCATAAGTGAAAATGTTAAAGACTTCCGTGTCGGCATGGTTCAGAACCAAGAAACTAAGTTCCTTCCAGCTGAGCCTCCACCACTTCAATCCTCCACCAAAGGCAAGCTCATAAGACAGAAACAACGAGGTTCTCAATCAACAAGGGAAGAGCTTGGGGGATGAACACTGTGTTCAGACTTAAAGGACAGAGGTATGCAGACTCAATATGAAGTAAACAATTTCTCCATAATAACTTTGCTCTCAAAGTTGAATTCTTTCTCCTTTTCCATAGCTCAGAATTGGCTCATTTATATCCTTCAACATGGAACTGAAGGGACGAGTCAAAACGTTTCTAGTATATGGAAGGCCAAGGATCAGAGATCTCCTGTCATGACATGGAAACCCGACATTTAATTTTCATTTTTTGGCACAAATCCTGATGTTTGCGGGCTGTAGTAGAGCAACATGTGTATACACATGCTGTATAGTGTGCTAGATGCGTACATGTGAATTTTTTTTTATTTTTTTCTCTGGATTTTATCAACAGGGAAGATAAGTCTGCATAGGGAAATTGAATAAGGCCCTCTGTACAAGGTTGCATAGGGTGATTCAAATCTTGCTATAACAGATGACCCCTAATGTGTGAGGTCAGAGGAGTATCTGCGATGGCCGAAATACATTATAAACAACCCAAAAGTGGAGTGGTAGGGAACCAACTGAACGAACTAGCTGCTCATTACATTCTACATTGACTTTGCATACATGGTTGCCAATAAAATTACACTGCAGATCCATGTGAAAATATACCAAACATGCGTCCGTGGCCATGAATAGGAAAATACAAATGAGGTTACATGCCAATAGCTGTCATAGTCAAGAACAAGGCCCAGTAGAACCAGTCTCAAAACCAATCTGAAGATATATGTATACCATGGAGTACAACCTGATCTCCCATGATCACTGAAGTCATATAGGTACTAGTCCAATGAAAAGGAAGCAACAAATCAAGAAAGCCGCAGACACATAGTGATGTCTTCAAGTCTTCTACACAATCCACCAAGGGTGCAAGTCTACATCATGTGAATAAAGGAGTTGAGGTCAAACACAATGAGACATCGTTTGATTACCAGTCATTGATGTATACCGTTAGCAAATGTACGACAACCTACTGATAATGAAAGTATGTATAAAGGCACCGAGTACATTCTTACAAGTGTGAATAAAGGAGTCAGTGTCAAACACATGAAGAATCCATCGATCATGAGACATTGATGTATTCCCAACTGTCGATAGTGAGAGAGCATGCCACTGATGAATGCAAGCCTCAAGGCACTCATAGGACTCTAGGTCCTGTTTCCATAATAAATGGGCTGAAGTCGATGGAAAGAGACCCGCTGAAAGGAGAGCATTAAGGTATCTCTCATCAGTCATCACGAGGTATAAAGAAGGAGCTTCATGATTTGGTGGAAATCAGACGAAGAGCATGTTCATGAACGAACGACCCTGTGCATCTTTCGTGTGTGCCAAGTGCAAGCGGTACACAAAAAATACCCTCTGAATAATAGCCAATGATGAAAAATGCTGACAAAGGTGAGGAAACCACCAATAAGGCTAATGGAATCCAAGACATTGCACGAATCCCAATGTGTGAATAGATGTCTTGTTGTCGAATACAAGGGAAACCACCTAGCGAACGACCAATGATGAAATGGCGACTGCTGGGTTCAAGGTTACCTACTAATGATGAAAGTAGGGCCAGGGTGCATGATAGGACTACAATATCATGTGATTCTAAGAAAGACTGAGGGTATGGATGCCATGCAAAGTCATGAGTTCTGAGGAGTGGCCGACATAGGTTGATAGACTTCCTTTGATCAAGATCATGAGACATATGGAGGACTCCGACAACATATCCCCAATGATGAAACCATGATATGCAAGAGGCATCAATGAAATTATCTATATGGACTGGAAGAGTAACCAGTCATTAGAGAGGACTCTGTAACGAGATCAGCTTCCTAAGGCCATGCTAATCCCAAAATTATGATGATGAGTGGACTCAATAACTTTGTGCTCTGTCCAAAGGCAAAACGATTGCTGCCAATATAAGATAATACTCCCTTCCTGCCCAACTTTTTTTGTTTTTTCATAGACAAATGAGTGCTATGATCCAGAGGAGGAAACAAGTGTCACAAGTAAGAAAAACTAGTTCCAGCAGTGGAACATACCTATTCTCAATGTACGGAAATGCATGCGGGAGATGGACACTCGAGGGAAAGTTTCCTCCTAGGTATAGGGTGTCAAATTGTGAAGGATATAAACAAGGCTCTACTTGGTTGAGGATGCAAAAACTGTTGAGGAAAATGGTTTATAACGCAAAGAAAGAGCCGACTATAGGATCAATACTACAAGCAGGGGCATGAGACGCAATCACAACTTAATGCCCAAAAATTTCATTTTTTATGTCTTTTAGTCTACTTGGTGTAAAAAAGGGCTAAACCTGTGCCAATTAGACATCTTTTCAAATTCAATTTACGAGTGTGAAAGAGACAAGTTCACTCGACAATATTTTCAATTTTTGATAATGAGTCGGAAAAGATCTTAACTAAGACTCATGACCTTTCAAGTCCAATTTAACGAGTGTGAAAGGGACAAATCACTCGACAATATTTTTGCTTTTTAAAGATGAGTTGGAAAATAGCTTAAATTAAACTCGTTTGGGAGTCCTCGGGGTATAAGGCCGCATGTTTATGAATGAGAAATGAGGCTCAACATAAAGTCATGTATTAGCTATGAGGGACTCCCAGTTCTATGGAAAACATCTGCATGGGAACCAAAGGCCGTAGGGGATATAACTAGGGCACCCATGTTCGGTAAGTCTCTACCACTTTGTTGGCATAGGGGCAGACCCAGGGTTCAACGCTACAAGAACGCACCAAAAAAACCCTAAGTACCGTCCCTTTCGGCAACACCTGCGAAGCATATGAAGTATCACCCGAGGTAGAGGTAGGGGTGGTTGCAAGACTCAGGTGTCTGCAACCTTAGCTGGGATACAGATCTGTGATTATATCACTTATAGAGCACTTATCATCGATCATTCATCAATATTCATTCCTTATTATACTTCGCAGATAACACAGAGAATCACAACATTCACTTAGATATAAGGTATCTTAGTACTTAATAAAATTAAAACAGATGAGATTCAGTAGATCAACACTAAGCATCTTCATATATATCAGATCTGCTATTCATAGACATCTAATAAGCACAAAGCATAAATATATCCATCTAAATATATCGAAGAACTTAGCAAAAGTAGAGATAAGCACAATAAGTCAAGGCACAAAGAATAACACACAGATTTACGTGGTTCACCCCCACCCTGGGGCTACGCCCACCAACTATTCTTCTTTATTATCGTCGACCAATCGGTTACAATCACAAAGCTGTAGAAACCCTTACTTCGCAAAGGACAAAATATCTGCGCAACCCGCTAGATCCTTCTTTCTTGCCTTTCAGCACACAACCTCCTATATCTTCAAACAAGGACTTGCACTAAGCTATGCAAGTCTATACAGAATGAACAAAACTCTCGATCACACAGATCCCTTCTTGTCACTTAGCCTATATCACATAGATACAATACAATCCTCCTCTACTAGATGCCTAGATGTTTATTTATACATTACAAAAGTGGGCCTAAATGTGGGTAAACCCATGGGCCGACATACCTTTTCCATTACATTGTCCCAAAACCCAAAAAGGGACCTGAAAGTGGGCCGAGACTCCTTGATCTCTGCTTTGTCTGGCGCTCCATCTTCGACAGGTTGTCGAAGTCCCAAAAATGGTCAAATATGACCAAGTAACTTCAAAACTTGGTCAAGGGCCAACAAGCCCCCAACACTCACCTGTGACTCGTACCAAGTCACTTTGGTCTGAGCAATTATGCCTCGAACGCCTCGAACTTGGCTAGAGCTACTGCGACCTGCTGTAATGCTACTGCCTCTTGCTCAGTGAACTTCTAGATGAGTGCATCATTGACTGGTCCTTCTAGGCGTTGTTCTGCTGCACTCAGAACTTGTTCAAGTTCTACTCCTTGGCTTTCAACTTTAGTGAACAGTTGGCATGCCTTCTCTTGCACTGGTTGGATTCGTTGAGATACTTCCATCACTTTGGTCTGGATAGTGTGGATCTGTTGCTGGGCCATGTGTTTCTCTGGAAACCTCTTCATCCTTTCGTCTAGTGACAAGGCCTTTAGTTGCACCTGTAATGTATCTGCATGCTTCTTTGATTCTTGGAGTTGTGAATCCAACGCTTGTAACTCTGGATTCTCTGTGAGGTTTTCATAAGTCTGAGAACTCCTAGAGATCAATAGATTGCACTCCAAGGCAAGGTATTTTATTATGCCAACTGCGCTGTGAGAAGTTGCCTCTCTTAGGTCTTTGATTTCTTGAGGGGTCTCGGGCACAGTACGAAGTTCCAGGTCTGTGATGCGCTGCTGAAGCTGTTGGATCACTTCTTCAAGCTATGGCATCTGCTGTGGAATTCGTTCTTCAACTCACACTTCTATGATGGTCACAAAGCGAAGTGCTTTGTTGACCAGTTCTTTTACTTCTATCTTCTCTGCGATCAACTGCTCCTTGCTCTGCTGTAGCTCTGATTTCTCTTTGTCCCACTGTGCTTGAAGAGCAAGTTTTTCTCGTTCGGCAGCACTGCGCTACTCGACAAGTAATCCCTGTACCTGTGTCAAAGCCTGGATGGCTTGCGCTATCTCTTCCTGAGCTCGTTGAAGGAGATCTTCAACTTTATCAACGATCTGGTGCAATTGGGCTGGCTCATCTCTTGGTTCTACTGTTCCTACTGTCAGAGGCACAGTGGAGACTGCACGGCTAGACTCGAGTGCCTGCTGCACTCCTTGGAGTTCAACCTAGATACGATTATACATATGATCCTGCTTCGCCTCCTGCTTCTCTAATACCTCTTGTGAAGCATCGTTCACAACTGTAATGATGAAATTAAAATAATCCAATGTGAGGGTAGTTCGCATCTTGGTTACAAGGGTTCTAGGTTTCTTCCGGGAGGAAGATTTCAGAGGTGAAACCTTCCGTTTCTTCGACGAGTCTTCTTTGTCCCTAGGCGGTGGTAATTTGCCTTTCTATTGTTCAATTTCCGCACCTTCGATCTCTTCGCCATCACCCCCTTCGTCTGGTGAAATGGATGCAATCCTCACATATGTGCTATCTACATCGTGAAGCTCTTTAAGCTTCTTCGTCTTGCTTGGTACGGGTGTATCCTGCGCAACTTCTGGGCTATCTACATCGAACAACTCCACAGGGTTGGCTGGAATAAGGAGGTATGCCAACCATTCCTTAGTGATTTCCTTTAAGTCTTCCTCTATTAGCTTGTAATATGACTGCAACTGCTGCTTGTGCTCATCATCACACACTATTATATAAATGAAGTGGTGGTCCACACAGAACTTCATTAAGGGCCGAAACTTGTGGAGGGTATTTGGGGTCATCCGAGGCTCGGACTGGATGGTTTATTTCAATTGTTTGTAGTAAGTATGTAAGATGACATTAGATTTCCACTGCTTGTTCATATCATTAGAGTACCACAAGGTACTTAACTTCATGACCAAAGGTTGGAAGGGCTCGATGTCGAGGAAGGTCACATCTTCCGACATTTCCCATGCAATGAATGCGATTAGGATGAGAAGCCAACTAAAGTGGAACTCATTCCCTTGGTCTTGTGCTTCTCTGCAATCAAGATCCAATTGGTTTACATGGTACTACGCCAAATTCATCTGTAGTCCTTCTGCCCACTTTCCTGCGAGGTCAACTACGAATCCAGTCACTTGGGTGGGCCGGTTCTTGCGAACTATCTTGCCTGAAATCAACTGACATGCGAGGCACACTGCGCCATTCTGGATAGAGGTTACCTTGTAACCCCGTGTGCCCTTCTTGACATTGCCATAAGTCTCTTTGATTATCTACGCTAATGCTCAATCTGAGGTCTTTCCAGGGTAAAAATCCAGTGGGTCAGGGCCCTTCTTGTTCAACCCTATGATCCGATTGATCAAGGTCGGATCCACAATGATGCGACGGTTTAACCATAAGTAACCTCCATGGTAGAAAGATAACAACAATTTCACGCATGCGTTTACTTCCTGGTGTCGGCCGAAGTGCGGGATCTTCATCACATTGAGTAGTGTGGACTACGCAAGGTTCTGGGTCCATGGCTGCGGGATAATCTTCAAATTATTGCCTTTAGTCCTGGTCAGATACTTGTGTGGGGCAAGCATGCTGTAAGCCTTCCTATCGCCAAGGTTGAAGTTACTAAACTTCAATGCTGCGAGCTTATCCTGGTCGGCTTGAACTGGGCGTATCCCTTTCGGGAGGTACACCGTGACCAAAGCATGGTCAAAATCTCTGGTCACATTGTCTCGGTTGATGGCGCTGCTTAGAAGGGGTAGGTAGGCAGGTAGAATGCTCATAATAAGCTTGGCGTTCACAATGTCGTCTATATTCTTCGTTCTTGCCTCTATCATGGTTTTGGAAGTTCCTGCTCTGCGAGCAGTTGATGGAGAAGCTTGGACTCTTCCTGTTGATGACGCTTGCACACCTACATACATCCTTCTTTCTGACATGACTTTCTCGGTCCTGATATCAATGAGTACTTCCTTCGTAGATTATTCAAGTGCGCTAAGATCTTCGGAAATACGCGCTCGAGATAAATTATCGGGGTCATAATGATCTCAGACATTGCTCAGTAATGAACAATGAGGGCACGATGATCACTGTATACACTTGCTGCGGGCTTCAAATTCTCAGTTGGAAAAAGTGTTCTTCGGGCATGGCGCGACGAGATAAATAGGTGATCTTGGCAATGGTTTGCTTTCCAATGGGTATGAGCCTCATTAATTCGTGTTATGTCCCTTATGTCACGGTCCGATGGTCTGGTGATGAGGCATCAATGATTTTTGATCCGTTTGGAGCGGCAATCGAACAAATATATCGACTTCTAACGACGATATTTCTTCTCCATGATGAAGTGGCCAATGTTGCTGTTCTGATTTCTTGACGAAGTTCAAATTTTTCAAGTTTTCCTTCTGCGAGGTACCCTCGGGAACCTGCTATGACCTTTCAATATTAGCCTTCTGCTTACTCATCTTTCTATCCTTCTTCCCCGTGAGCTTCGTCTCAGTGGTTCTTTTCCCATTCTGGTTCTTATTTTTCTTGGACATAGTCACTTCACGCTGCTGAGATTCTCTCCTAAGACTCAGGGGCGATACTTATTCTATATCTGATACAGATACTTCAATCTTCTGTGAGTCCTCTAATGTTCTTGTAGCTTTGACATTTGGGCTTCTAGTGTCAAATAGCTTCGATCTGTTCTCCTGTTCTTCAATCAACTGCACGATCCTTCTGGTCATGAAATCTTTTAACTCTTGTCTCTACTGTTCTAAGACTTCTTCTTCTTCCTTGTTTTTGGCTTGATCTCTTTCAATCCAAGGTTTTCCAAGTAACATAGTAAACGGGGCACTGTCCTCAATAAACTTGATAATCTCAAAATCTTCTTCTGTCGAAGTTCCATTGACATTCATAGGTATCTGAGTGAGCCTCCCACATAGGTTTACCAGTTTCCCTATGAATAACCCTATTCCTCTTAATGAAGGGATCATAGTAGGCCTTCCTATAGCTTCCCAAGTTCTCTCTGGCATAATGTTCCCTGGTGTTTCTTCATCAAGGACAGAGTCAATGTCGAAGTCTCCTATTCTTGCTTCAATGCATTCTTTTTCTTTAAAGATCTCTGGTAGCCTAACATGTTAGTGATCATTCAAGGTGTCTTTCATTTGCAACAATACCTTCTTTGATTCTTGCTGGGGTTCTACTATTTCTGGATTTGCCTTAGGGTTTTCTTCATTCAGATTCATTCTTTCAGTCTTAGCAATCATTCTAGGGCAATCCAATACTTCATGGTCCCAAGCTTTGCAACATAGGAAACTATATCTTCCACCAGGGCATTCCTTAGCAAGATGTCCCGGTCTTCTGCAACTGTAACATAGGGTTAATCCTCTCTTCCTTTTAAATGATCCCCAACCTCTTCTGTAATGCTCACTAGGATCATGGTAACTAGTCTGCAAAAAAATCTTTCTAGGATCCTGCATCCATTTGTTAGTCCAAACATTCTTTCTATGCATAGGTATAACATATCTATCACTATTCTTATCAGATCTACTCATATCAAACCTTCTTTCATCTATCAGATCCCTAGTTTTCAAGCTAGGACAAAATCTATCAAACATACCTAGATCCATACTCTAGAAACAAAAATTTCCACTTATTTTACTTCTACAGAGCACAAAGCTTCCATATCTAAGAAATTTGAATTATTCTTACCTTTATCAGAGCATAGAGCTTACAGATCTTACCTCTTTTCTGCAGATATGACCTCTTTTCTTTAGAAACTTCTACTTCTACTTTTCTTAGAGCACAAAGCGTTCATATATTACTTCTTTTCTTCAGATCTATCCTTCCTTCTTTAGCATAGAGATTTTCAGATCAAGTGGATTACTGCGCACTAGGGCACATGTCCACGCACAAAGCTTCCACAGTTTCAGGGCAAATCTTTGCACAAATCTTCTTCTTCCTCAGTTCCCAACAATCACAGTTTCAGGTCCCGGCAACGAAACCATTTGTTGGCATAGGGGCAGACCCAGGGTTCAAGGCTACAAGATCGCACTAACAAAACCCTAACTACCGACCCTTTTGGAAATACCTGCGAAGCAGATGAAGTCTCACCCGAGGTAGAGGCAGGGGTGGTTGCAAGACTCAGGTGTTTGCAACCTTAGCTGGGACATAGATCTGTGATTATATCGCTTATAGAGAACTTAACATCGATCATTCATTAACATTTAGTCCTTATTAGACTTCGCAGATAGCATATATCATCCCAACATTCACTTAGATCTAAGGTATCTTAGTAATAGTAAAAGTAAAACAAATTATATTCACTAGATTAACACTAAGCATCTTCATATATATCAGATCCGCTATTCATACACATCTAATAAGAACAAAGCATAAATATATCCATCTAAATATATCAAAGCACTTAGAAAAAGTAGAGATAAGCACAACAAGTCAAGGCACAAAGCATAACACACATTTTTACGTGGTTCACCCCCGCCCTGGGGCTACGCCCACCAACTCTTGTTCTTTATTATTGTCATCCAATCGGTTACAAGCACAAAGCCGTAGAAACCCTTACTTCACAAATGACAAAATATCTGCGCAGGCCGCTAGATCCTTCTTCCTTGCCTTTCAGCACACAACCTCCTATATCTTCACACAGGGACTTGAACTAAGCTCTGCAAGTCTATACAGAATGCACAAAACTCTCGATCACACAGATCCCTTCTTGGCACTTATCCTATATCACATAGATACAATACAATCCTCCTATACTAGATGCCTAAATGTTTATTTATACATTACAAAAGTGGGTAAACCCACGGGCCGACATCCCTTTCTCATTACATTGTCCCAAAACCCAAAAAGGGACCCGAAAGTGGGCTGAGATCCCTTGATCTCTGCTTTGTCTGGAGTTCCATCTTTGACAAGCTGTCGAAGTCCCAAACATGGTCAAATATGACCAAGTAACTTCAAAACTTGGTCAAGGGCCAACACACTTGATAACGACACAAATTATAGCAGATGAAAGGTTCTGTGTCACAACAAATGAGTTCGTACCTAAGGCATAAAAGTGACATTTATAGGATAATGCAAGAATGCATAACAGAGTGGATACCTATCCTATATGCTGGGTAATGAAAATACCTGCTGATGGTGACGAACGACCAACATAATGTTGAAATCCACAAGAATCCTGTGTTAAAAATGAAAACACCAACTCAATCCACCTTTGTAATAGTCCATTAGGTGAAAAAATGGCTTAAAACTATAGAAAGTGGGTAAAAATAGTTTAGAAATAGTAACAAAATAAAAACTTACTATACCATTTTGATTTTTTACCCAACTAGTGAAAATCGGACCAAAATACCTTCGAGATTCAAACAACGATTGCGGGAGCATCAAGCAATGAAATCAACAACTGTCTGGATCATGTAAATATACTTCCCTTCCTCTTCAATTTCAGTGGATTAAATTTTTGAAGTAGGTCCCAAATGTTTAGTTGTTGAGGGCGCAAAATGTGAATTTCGGTGTACATGGGCTATCCCCCATTGGGTCGTGTATACGATGAGTTATACCTACCTGTGTAAACTACAGGACACATGTAGCCACCCCTATACGTGATTGTAAGTGAGGTAGACCACGTAGAAGAACACAAAGAATAATTTTCAAGGGTTCTAACTCAAATTTTGATTTGTTTTGGACAGGAAGGTTCTTGAATGGAGAGAAAGAGAGCATGCGGAGGTTGATGCTAGTGTAGATCGAGATCTGGGGGCTCAAATGGACTTAAAGAGATGTGGCTTGTATAAATTTTGGGCGCTCAAAGGAATGAGAGCCCAAGTGAGGTTGCTCGAGATGCTTGTGGGTTACTGGGACCTTGAGAGTGAAATCTTCAATCTTGATGGGCAACCATTCAGAATTGAAGTAGAGGACATTTACTTTTTGACTGGTCTATCACGCCGGGAAGAGGTTGTAAACTTCAAATCATGGGGAGCAAGGAGTGGAATGAAAATAGAGGAGTACATCGATGCCCACTGTGTAGCAGGGACTCCTAAGGTAGGGAGTCAACTTCCTATCCGGGTAATAAACAATCCGAGTTTGAAGATTATTGTCCTTCTATTGACCACGATCACAGGTTCGACCTTGTTGCACCAGGAATCGAGGCCTCTCATGTTCTATGCAATGCAGTGTATGAGACCCACAGTATATGACTGGTGTACCTCACTACTGGAGAATATGAAGAGCCAATTGACAGAGTGAAAACAGGGGAGTAAGAGAAATTTTGGGTTTTCCTCTATCCTATGCAATTTCTTTTTCGAGTGGGTTCTAGGTTTGGGACCTAGAATCGATATTCTTCCTAGATGACCTCACGATCTAGCCATGGCACGATGGACCGAGGTAATGAGGCAACAGGGGGGAGGTAGGGTGCCGACACCCTACAATGATGATTTCTTCTACTGGTGGTAGCGACGGGTCATTTCATTAGATGACTATCCCTATGCATGGATAGATCTTCGAGGATATCTGGACATGCCACTCCTACTAGGGACCGCCTACGGTGACATAGGTACGTCAATTTTTTTTACATATTTCATTTTTTTATAATAGAAAAAAATAATTTTTGGATGGTGCTTAAGTATTGTATAGGCATTTTTCTAATGCATATGTGGGTCCGCGACGACCATAAGGCTTCCCTCGACATCGACGGAGGAACCGGGGAGACGAGGTGGCAGGAGGAGAAGCCGAGAGGATCCTACAAAATGTGCAGGGAAACTTGTCGCGTTTGACTCACAAGATTCCCATGGTTCAGGTAGAGGATTTGCCTAAAGCCATGCATCGACAGGTGGTTGGTGTACCCAGGGCATGGGTACGACTCTTTCGGTGTGTCACAAACGCCATGGTTTTTTACCATGACACACATCTGGCGCCACAGGCGTAGATGTCGTGGGATATTGTAGTACCAACTATACATGTGTATTGAGGGTATTAGCCCCAATTTTGTACCATAAACACCATATTTTTTGAAATATATAAAAAAGGATCTTCGACTTTACTTATATTTTACTATGTGTATATTGATGAGCTGGTTTTCTTTGCTTTAGTTATGTGACAAATGCCAATCTAAAACGAAATTAGCATAAGCATCAGATACATGATTAAAAATCCTAGGAATGTGATAATATGTAATAAAATCAAACTGTCTTTCTAAAAGACGTACCCATAGGAATAGTTGGAGTAAAGTAGGATCACGCACGCGGTAACGACTGTTCAACTGATGTATTACTTCCCGGGAATCCAGGCGGACTTCTAATGAGCGAAGACCATGTGAGATAACATCGCCCAAAAGTTCTATAACGAAGCTATATTCGGCCACATTGTTCGTGGATGGCCCTAGGCATACGCCACCTGAAGATACTAGTAGACCCTCGGGTGAGTAAACCACCCAAGTGACGGAAGACAAGTTTTGTGCATGACAAATGGCTCCATCTACGAATCCTAGGTAGACCGAGGACTCTGTTGACATCTGTCAACCAAGTGAAAACTCGATAAGCAACCCAAAGATGAAAAGAAAAGAAAAATATATATACACTAAATTACATTAGTGTACAGAGAGTTCTGTCCAATCTTGGGCCTCAAGTGTAATATCTTTTCAAGTAGAGCCCATTTCTGGGCTTGACCAACCTATTCCCTTCATAACATTCTAACTTATAGGCTCCTTTTTCTAACACATGTCGCATGCTATAAGGACTGTGCCACATGGGTTTAAACTTTCCTGCCTCCAGTGGTTCTTTATCTTGATCATACAAGAGGACCAAGTCACCCTCGACGTACAACCGAGGACATAAAATCTTATCGTACTGGACCTTGAAACATTTTTTGTTCACCTTGATAGCCGTAGAGGTGTCTCAACACTTCTCATCAAGACTCTCTAGGTGTACAAGGTGTCGCTCAAGATCAGAAGTGTCAGGTAGGAGCACGATTGCCAACTTTAGAGAAGGAATTTCACATTCAATAGGTAATATCGATTCCACACTATGTACTAACTTGAAAGGGGAAAATCCGGTGGCAGTCTTGACTGAGGTTTGATATGCGCAAAAGTGTAAGATATATCATGATGTGCCAGTCAGACTTACTCTAACTGACAGTTTTTTGCAAAATGGTTATGAGAGACTTGTTGAAAACCTCTACTTATCCATTTTCCTGGGGGTAATAAGGAGAAGAATGACCATGTCTAAACCACAACATAACTGCTAGTTCTTCCATCATTTTGTTCTGAAAGTGGCTGCCATGATCAGTGACAATCTTACTTGGGATACCGAACCGGGCGATAATTTGATTGAATACGAAGAAATATGCAATGTTCCCATCGAGTTTAATTGTAGGCATGGCCTCAACTCACTTAGTAAAGTAGTCGACGACCACGATAATGTGCTGATGCCCCCTAGCTAAAGTTGGGTTGCAATCCACGAAGTTCACCCCTCACTTGGTGAAGGGACCGATGGTAATGAATGGGTGAAGAGGGTTTGGATGCGAGCGCATTTTCCGAGTGAACACCTGGTAGGGGTGACACTTCCTAACTACTTCAATACAATATTTAAAGATAGTAGGCCAGAAAATAACCGGCTCACAAAACGTTTTGGGCTGTCGCAAGCCTGAATAGATGACCACCGCAAGCCCCACTGTGGCAATCGTTTAGGACAGACTCGACGCCTTCGTGAGTTAAACACCAATGCAAGATATTGTCTATTCCTCGACGATAGAAAGTGTCACTGATGATAGTATATTTCTTAGCTTGGTATCTTACACGCCGTCAGTCATCTCATGAGAGATGATGAAGGAAATTCAAGGTTTGAAGAGAGAGAACAATGTCTCCATACCAGGGGTCAGACGACGAGACAAGAAAAATGTGTTCATTTGCAAACAAATCAACATGGATAACATCCTCATATAATCGTGGAAAATCAGATATTAACTGCGCGAAGATTAGGGATTTCTTGGATTTCGTGGAAGCGAAATCGAGATCAAACTCCTTTAAAATGATGATCCATTTATTATATTTCCTCCCTATGATACGCCTGGTAAGGACGTATTGAAATGGATTGACATCCGCAACCACAATAGTCTTGTAGAGTAATATGTAATGATGCAAACGCTAGACTGTGTGAACGAAAACCAAAGATAGATTTTCAACGTGAGAATAATTAAGTTGAGGACCGACTAAAGTTCGACTAAGATAGTAGATAACGTGCTCGTGGAGCTCATCATCTTCGTGAACCAGAACCATACCAATCGTATCCTCAGAAGCGATGATATAAAACAAGTAATCTCTATTGTAGTCAGGAGGCTTCAACAAAGGTTCCGAAACCAAAGCTTTCTTCAAAGCATAGAAGGAATCCTAGGCTCACTCATCCCAGATAAAATGAGTATCCTTCTTCAAGAGACACATGAAACCTTTAGTGATATTGGCATAATTCACTATAAGTCGACGAAGAAAGTTAGCTTTCCCCTGTAAACCCTGAAGTTGTCTAATCGTGTGCGGGGGAGGCAACTAAAGTATTGCCTCAACCTTTAGTGGATCTACCATGATCCTGGTCTCAGAAACTAGAAAACCCAAAAGATGACCAGACTTAACGCAAAATATGCACTTGTGAGGGTTCAACCAGATTCTATAATAACAACAACTTTAAAAAACAATATGAAGGTGAGTAGCGTGATCCACTATCTTATGAGAGTGAGTAGCAAGATCATCAAGGTAAACTTCGACTATGTGCTTAAGATCATGAAAATCGAACATGATGGCACGTTGAAAGGTTGCTCCAACGTTTTTAAGGCCAAAAGACATTTTTTGGTATGAAAAAGTACCCCAAGGACAAATAAATGCCATCTTGTGTTGATCCTCAGGTTTGATTTGAATCTGGTTATACCCTGAAAATCCATCCATAAAAGAAAATACTTTGCTTCCCACACACTCATCGAGAATCTAATCGATGAAAGGTGTCGAGAAGTTGTCTTTAGAATAGGCCTTGTTAAGGTCACAAAAGTCCATGCATACATAGATTTTTCCTTGCTTCATATCCAAAAGAACAGGGTTGGATACCCATTCGGTCAAGGGAACCAGGTAGATGAAGCCAAGATTAATTAGCTTCTCCACCTCTGCCTTAATACTAGGGGCCTTCCAGAGATTTACAACTCTAAGACGTTGTCGAACAAGTTTAGAATCCAAATAAGTTCTAATATCGTGTTTGACAATACGAGGGTCGATCCCTGGAATCTCTTCATATGACCAAGCAAATACATTTTGGAATTCCTTGAAAAGTTTGGTGTAGGTCAAGATTTCTTCTGGTGAACAATCCACACCGATATTTACATTTTCAACCTTGCCAGGGGTACGAGAGATGTCAATCGTGATGGTAGGAGAACTACTCACCATGTTTCCTTCAACATAAATGCCGTGCGTATCAAGTGGAACCATGGTGTGACTGATTATATCACTCAAAGTAGATCTAAAGTCGTCTTGTTCGATTCTTTCAAGCTCTGGGAGAAAGTAAGAGCGATGATGCATATCATCCCAAGGTTTGTCAGAACCCTTCATGGCTTTGATGATAGCTTCTTCTGAAGGCAAATTCCTATAAAGGAAATCACGTGAACAAGACAACGAAGTGGACCACATGGGCCTAAGAACGTGATCCTCCTCGTCCGTCGATGAGGGAAAAACATCAGGATCAACGAAAGAGTCAAGAACAACTTGATACACAATCTTTGTTGCCGATAGTGGCATGACCATTCTAGCATGCAACTGACCTTCATAAGATGAAATTGGGGAAGGTAGGGTCCACAGATCATTAAAATAAGAAGTGCGGAAAGGAATGGACCTTCTTGTCGAGACAAGCCTGCTGGACATGGCATAAACATGATGACTCAGTGTCGTGAAGTTGAAAGTACCGATAAGAGAAAAATACATTTCTACACCGATATTCTCAGTTACCGACTAAGAATTGTCGATCACAGGGATCGACGGTCCAATAGATGCATTAGGACTAGTGCACACAAAGGATAATTGATCGATCGTCACGATCTTCCCTTCATGAGGAAAACAAAGAGTACGGAAGATGGATGACATGATGATGATCATGGCATAAGTCCAATTGCGACCTAGTAACAGGTTATAATCAAGAGGCACATCAACTACCTCTACCTCCACCTCTACTGTCTTGCCACCTAATTGGACCGGAAAGATAGGGAGAATACTATGAGGATGGAAGGAATGATTGTCAAAAGCAGTCAACATGTTCGATGAATTGCAAAGAGTCAGAGAACTGAGAGCTTTCCAATAGATCAGGGACATCACACACGTAGCAACGCCTTCATCAACAACCGTATGTTTGATGATATAATTTGTGTACTCCACGTGTATTTGGAAATCCACATGGTAAGGCAAGCGAGGCTTCACATCTGTGACGTCAAACTTGTTAAATTTTGAGCCACTGGGTTTTAGAGCTCCTAAAGTAGAGAGTAAGGAATTCCTCTGTGAAGGACACGTCTGGAGTACCTCCAAAGCCGACATCGCATAAGGGGTTTGACCTAGGTCCTCAAGAATAGAGTAGTTCTAGGAGACTCTAGCATTTGGATTGTGGGTAGAGCGTTTGAGTACTCTTTTCGGAATACGAGGCGGTGGCTCTGGTTTGTCAATCTGTAAAGTCATATTTGGAGGAGGAGGAGGAGATTTTAGACCAGGAATAGCTTGTGAAGAGATATAGTCTCGAGATGAAGTGGCTACATTAAATTTCATATCGACCATATTGATACATAAAAGATCACCATCTTGCGACAGTGAGTTTTGACTCCCACCAGCTACATTTCCGGCATTAGAGGAGCTCGAGGCCATGTGCTTATTATGTGGGAATGGATTCGTCATCATGACGGGCGGTAGAGATAATAGCCTCACAACTTCTACAAGTTTGGGGCATAAATGGGTAAGGTGATCATCTGTGCAAATATTACAGGGAAACTTCACCTTACGTCTTTCTCGTTTTCCCTCTCCAACATTATTACCCATCTTCTCATTATTACCATTGTCCTTGGGTTTATTACCATTTTTCCCACCCTTACAGTTATTATGTCCTTTCTTCTTATTCTCTCCTGGTTGCTGGTTACCATTTAGGTCGCTCGACGATTGCACATAGTGTACATCCGTCGAATGAGTGGGGTTGGAAGATACAAATGAAGCTAGCCCTCCTGAAGACTAGTTTACAGACAACTCTTTCATATGGTTTGTCACTGAGTCTGTGGACTTTACATTGGCGGCACGTACAATGCCATCAGCATGAGGTCCAGGCTTTTGCCTAGGGTCGTAATTTGATCGCGGTGCATCCAGAAGAAGGTGGTGTAACATCCCAGACTGAGCATATATCAAGTCTAAGTGTTGGGCTCTAAAGATTGCCTCTTCCTCAACGGTAACCACATAAGTAGAAACGTCCTTTGATATAGGAGCATGTAAATACTTAATGAACCATTCTAAAAGAAAGGCCAGGGGTATACGGGTCTTAATCAACCTCTTCCATCTACACCACTCCTGGATATGGTCTGAGATATGAGTGGCGTTATCCTGGCATAAAGTTGAACACAATTCTAATCCAACATCATAACGAATGGGAAACTGGAAGTGGTTAAGGAAGACCATCACCAACTGACTAAAAGTTCCATATTCCCTCCTAGGTAGCTCAATATACCATTTCGTAACAACTTCGATGAGGGTGCATTGAAATAATCTCAACTGAATAGAATCGTCGTTAAGGGAATTCGATGAGTGCCGAAGGTGAAAGGTAGTGACGTGATCACCATGATCCTCTCCATTCTTACCTTCAAACTTCGAGATGTCTGAAGGAAGCTTGGTGGGGATGGGGGGCCATGTAGGATCATGACTCATAGGGTCATTCATTAACTTAGACAATCCTGGAAGATTAAGCGTGGCCATAAAAGGGATATGGGGTTGTGACATCTGGCCCCAAGCTCCCAGGAAATATTGTGTTTGAGGAATTGTAGGCCATCCAGGGTTCTGGTAAACACCATGGCCCTGTCCGGGATTATAAGGCCCTCCTCCAAGCTGATTCATAAAAGGTTTGTTGGGCATCATTCCAGTAGGAATGTTCTGTTGAGGGTTATATAAATTTCCCCCAACCGGATTAGATCCGGGTTGGTGGTTTCCCAAAGCATGAAACTGACCTTCTCCGGGTGGGAATCCGGAGGATAGAGGTGGATTCATCATGCCAAATATATTGGTTGGAATCTGCACCGAGGAGGTAGGGTTGTAGGACGAAACTTGAGCCGAAGCTTGTCCGCTAGGTTGATTATTCCACCTAGAAGTAGGAGGATTGGACCCAAGGTTAAAAGCAAGAATTCTTCCCATATTAGGAGCCATTTGAGGGATTTGAGATGCACCAAACAAAAAAGGAGTGTAGGGAGGTGTACTGCCCCCAAGACCAATGCTAGCATTAGGGTCAACAACTGGGATGGAGTTCAAAAACTATGAAGTAAAGTTGGGCATACCATAAGAAAAGGGACTAGAAGCCATAGGGACTGACTGAACATTGTAGTCGGGGGACTGGCCAAGAGACCCAAAAGGGTTCAAGGAAGTAGCTTGAGCATTTACTATAGGCCGAGCCATAGTAATGATAGGTGCCTCCAACACTACAACCATATAGGTCGTAGGAGTCGAAGGGGTGCCATTAAATATTGTAGGTATGGGAGTCGAAGGGCTCCTAGTGTTCTGAAGACTAGGTTCAATACTCATCCTTGTAGAATCACAAGTCTGAAAAGTTGATGTGTGTGTACCACGTCTAATAAATCTATGATTTTTAGAAGGCAAATACTCGAAATACGGTGGTAACTGTAACAAGCGACAAGATCAGCGGGGAGGCTGGTTCAACTCCACGATGTTAAGACTCTAAAGATAAAAGAAAAATATCCTAAGGCTAACTAGTAATCAAAGAGCACACCAAAAGTCAATTGACCAATATGCATGCAAACAGGGTAAAGTGGCTGAGTGGCCTCCCTTCCTAAATAAGGTATGTCTCACCCAAGAGGAGACTGAGACTCCCTGCTAAAGATCGAAGGTAACATAATAATTTATAAGGGCCCTCGTGGGATTAACAACCAGTCGGTCAGATCCCCTCGGAGAGGCAATCCTCCATAAAGGTTGTGTGCTGTTTGACCCTTATCTGACCCAGGGTACTTGCAGAATAACCCTTGCGAGTAACCTATGAGATACCTAAGTCAAACAACTAATAAACCACTGTATAACCAATGCACAAGAGAGCAGTCGTAAGTTAGGTCCACCGCATGGGAAGGGTAGCAAAGCCCGAAACCTTGAAATCACCGCCTCTCACAGAGGTAAAGGCACTAGCAAGATCCATAGAAATATCTCTGACTCTAGGAAGGTATCGGGTGGATATCCCTTCAACCGAGTTCACGCAAACTCGTGGTTAACTTCAGTGTGAGCAAAGCCTCTTGATCTTACCAATTATACAATGGATTTCTCCACTCCTTGTCTCAGAAACATATGTTTATTTAATTGCCTCGGAGAAGTTTACTCAAAAAATCCTATTCCAAGGCATTAATCCTAGGCTAGTTTGTGCACCCTAGAAAGTAAAATCGTGACTAATTAATTTTAAATTATAACATTTATTTTAATGGCCATGATTACTCAAAAATGTATGGTAGTGAAACTCATGGTGTTATGACTCTGCAAGAAAAGTAAATATGAAAATAATGAAAATTCCTCACTTTAACTTTCAATGGATGATATGCTTCTAAAAACCAATGCAATTCTCAAATTCAACTCTGCAATTATGAAGTAAAATGCAATCTTTCACTATATGCACTAAGCTAATGAAAAAGACTGAAAAGACAAAAAATGCCAAGCAATGCAAAATGCCTATTTTTTTTTGTATTTTCAATATAACAAAACTAAAAATGCATGGACTGAAAAGTAACTTGATATATAACCTTACTGTGTATAAAAAGAGACAACTCAAGCAGGATACCAAGCAAAAAAACACCCAACCCAATGTACAAGGATAACAAAAAATGAAAAGATGATGAGAAAGACTCTACCCATAAATTCAACCAAAAGAGGGTTTCCTGTCATTCCACAAGCACTCAACAGGCACTATAGAGACCTAAGAAGACTCAATAATCATCAAATCCCACCCAACAACCACCAGACCCAACAAACAAGCAAAGCAAACCGATGTACACAAATGTTCAGGAAAACAAAGCGTATATACACATCTTGGAGTGATACAACATGCGTATGTACGCGACTGTCAAGGAAAAAGGCATGCATATGCTTCAAAACAAGGCCAGACAAGGGAGAAAGGCTGTAAACTCAGACCCAAAGTGAACATGAACTGTCAAGCAATGATATGACAAGAAACACAAGAGCAATCTAAGGAGAAAAGTACTCCAAACCCTATGAAAGAAGATTCAATCCCCAATATGGTCACCAATTCTGTTATGAGGAAAATCTCTCTATGCCTAGGGTAAACCACAACAGACATAAATGACTGCAAAAATAAACTCTATCCCAACAACATGCTATATAAACCAATATGCAAGTGAGATAAGAAAGAGGTATACCTCGTCCAGATGTTTGATGAAGTCCACCATTGAGCACTTCGACCCAAAGCTATATACCTGCAACAAGTTCTCAACAAACAAACAAATCAAGCATATGGTGGTAATATAAAAGGTTAGCACATTAGATATCATAATCCATTAATAAACATGACAACTACGACCATGGAATAATAATTCAATATATTTGCAAGATATCAATTGGACGAGAGAAGAGTATTTCTATTAATAAATGATCAGCAAAAGTGAAAATGTTACAGTCTTCCGTGTCGACACGGTTCGAAAATGAGAAACTAAGTTCCTTCCAGTTGAGCCTCCACCACTTCAATCCTCCACCAAAGGCAAGCTCATAAGAGAGAAACAATAAGGTTCTCAATCAATAAGGGAAGATCTTGGGGGATGAACACTGTGTTTAGACTTAAAGGACAAAGGTATGAAGATTCAATATGAAGTAAATAATTTCTCCAGAGTAACTTTTCTCTCAAAGTTGAATTCTTTCTCCTTTTCCATAGCTCAGAATTAGCCCATTTATAGCCTTCAAAATGGAATTGAAGGGCTGAGTCAGAATGTTTCCAGTATATGGAAGGCCAAGGATCAGAGATCTCATGTCGTGACATGGAAACCCAACATTTAATTTTCATTTTTTGGCACAAATCCCGATGTACGCGGGCTGCAGTGGAGCAGCTTGCGTATACACATGTTGTATAGTGTGCAAGATGCGTACATGCGGAAAAATATTATTTTTGTCTCTGGATTTTATCAACAAGGAAGATAAGTCTGCATTGGAATAAGGCCCTTTGTGCAAGATTGCATAGGGTGAGACAAATATTGCTATAACACTTCTTCCCCAAATTTGACACAACTCAAATACCGAGATGAAAAATTTACCCACTTCATGCCGATCTCAGGCCCATACAAGTCTGGTGTTGAACCAAAAATCTATGATACCATTCTGTAACATCCCCTAACTTAACTAAGGAACATTACTTGCAAAAAATACACATAAATTCAAGTTTTTTTTGCTAATTAACTTGTTGTAACTTACCAGCTACAAATTATACAAAGATTTAACCATCACGGATACCAATTATTTAAATGTAGTTACATCATGCTAGTTAACATGAATTCCACCTCCTCACTGAAACAACCATGTGCGCAACAAATTTTTTACTGCGCACGACAATTATTCACAACACACACAAAATAGGCTTTGTACTACGCATGACAACTATTCCCAGGATGCGTGATGAATCAAGCACTGCACCGGAATTCGTTACTACTAAAATCGATTTACAAATAAATTTAAACCTTGAATTATGAACAACATGACAATCAATCTTGAGCAATTGTCCATACTAGTTAAAAACGTAAATGCAAATAATAGTTTCACTACAACAATATATAATTCATTCTCATGCACAGAGTAAAACACAAAGCAGTTAGACTCATATATTAACTCAATAAAACAGATAAACATTTATGCTTTTAAAATAGTTGTGCAACTAGCTTCTTGGAAAGGATGTTACACCCAACTATAGACTTGCTGTTCCAAATCTCAATAGTAAGTCACCCCCGAATAAGGGTTAGGAATCCACAAAAAAATGGTGCCTCTCACCGTCCACTCACAACTCAATATCCCACAACCCACTGGTATTCTCCTACAACTATCCTGAATTTCCTCCAACTCTTATTCTCTTGACCTACCCAACCCAATGAATGTATCCCTTCACTTCTCTCAATCCATCAAGCGTCCCATTCGTTTACCAGGGTCTCTTTGGCACATGTAACTAGGAATCTCTCTACTTGGAACTCAAGGGAGCTCACTTCCGGGAAAACTACCATCAACAACAAAAACACTTTTTGTTATAGTGCAACTCATACACAAGAGTTCACTCTTTAGGCTTAACAACTTGGCGCTTCAATATTTATCTCCAAAGTGCTCCAACATGCTTCTGAATTTTCCCAACCTTCTCGTTCTATCTCCAGTGCTCTTTTTCTCTGCTCTCTGCTTGTTGTTCATGTAAAAATTAATGTGTAGAAACCACCTATAACTGCCCATACACATTTCCTCTATTTTCCAAAGATAGTTAAATGCTCACTTTGCCCAATGTTGATTGTATTTCATCCCCCCATGCTCTCTAATAACTATGGGATGTGACTCTCACACTCACCCTCTTACATGAGTTTAATGATTTGGGCTCTCATACACTCAAATAGAAAACTAGAAGTTATCTCCAATGATAATAAATTCAAGAAAATGGGTTGAATTAATACCCATAATTATTTTCCCCCTTGGACCCCTCTTAGACACTCTCTTCTCTTGTGGAAAACCCAACCCCAATCTGTGTCCATATTCCCCAACAACTGACATCACATTTTCTTTATTTAAAAATATAAAGTACATTCACATATTAAATCACTTGGCCATAACCACATTCATATCTACATTATGCATAAATTAAATAACGGATTAGAGTGGGGATGTTAGAGATAGAAATAAGAAGACATACCAATATTATGGGAAATTGGGACACATGGAGAAGGATTTCTTGCAAAAGAATAGAGACCTAGAGGAGAAGGTGAAGAAATTTGAAGGAGACATGTCCACTAAAAGATCAATTGACTTGTAGAACCAAACTTCAAAAGACAAGGTAGATAACTATATATTTTTTGTTAATACTTATGATCCCTTGCATGCTCATACTTCTTAGGGTGAATGGATAATTAACTCTAGTTGCACCCATCACATGGAAGCTAAGGATGCTTCTCTTTTTCTTCATTAAAATAAGATACATAAAAAGAAATATTTGTAGTAGATGATTATGCACTTATTGTTGTTTGTTGTGGAAAGATTGAATGCTAGAATGGTGTGATTATTGATGTGTATCATGTACCTAGGTGGTACCTAGTCTGAGTGCAAATTTGTTGTTGGTATCCCAACTAACCCAAACTAACAAGAAAGTAGAGTTTTGGCTAGATCGATTTGTTGTGAGCGACATGTACAAAAACTTTGATGTTGTTATTAAATGTTTCTTATATCCGTAAGGATTGATTATATAAGTTCTATGAATTTTCCAAGAAATAACCAAGACCGAATGCACTCATAGCCCACAACAATGACTAGAGGAGATGGTGACATGAAATACTTAGACATCTAAAATTTCAAAGCTTGAAATTGATGGTAAAACACAATATGGTTATTGTTGTACCCACAATTGTTCCCCCTGATGGAGTATGTGAAGGATGTATGCTTGGAAAGTGATCTGAAAACAGATCCAGAGGCCTGATAGGGCTTAAAAATGCTCAAAAATGAAAGTGCTCAGAATGCGACGACACCTGTGCCATTGTGTCCGTCTCGTCTTCCTGAATCCGTTGGTATAATTTTTATCGCAAACGGAGTCCGTATGAGGAAGATATCGCCTTCTGTCCGAAAAGCCAAACAGGCAAAATTTTGGGATGCTGACTGTACCTGTCCGTACAGTCCGTATAGACACGTGTCAATCTGTACAGTGACACGTGGCACGTCTGTACAGATGACGTGGCAGCTTGGGGGACGCGACACGTGGTAGGCCGTACAGATGACGTGGACCAACCGGGACGCGACACGTGGCAGGATTCCGTACAGGACACGTGGCGTCACCAGGACGCGACACGTGTCATGCTGATTTGGCGTTTTGGTCGTACGATCGGCTAATTACGAGGTGACACGTGTCACCACTCACAGGGTGACACGTGGCACGCTGACGTCAGCATGCTGACGTGGCAGATGACGTGGCATGACAGTTGGCGTACAGAGATGCTGACGCGGCAGAGACACGTGGCGTACGACAGGTTGACGTGGCGGCATACGTGGACCAATCACGTGATGACACGTGTCCTGTTCAGATTGGTTAAAAAAAAGCCACGTG
>JZKD02S2163506.1:231362-243449 GCA_000966675.3 Picea glauca
ATATAGAATAGTATTATCTAAAAATATATCATAACTCATACCGTTATCCATCAAACAAACTTGGGTCCATTACCCAAACCCGGGGTCTCCAACTTCTCATGGCCATAACTCTCTAGCCGTGAGGAGTTATGTGACATTCCACATACCACCAGAAATGGAATGAAAAGAACTATCCATCTAGGATCTCATTATTCCACAATTAAGCATGGGTTCTGTTACTCCACAAAGCGTCTTCCTGTGAGGGATTTCACCATAAGGAGACCACTTTGGAGTTCATCCATATTTACTTCTTATCAACCATGACAAGACAATAATGAGTCATGTTTACATCAAACAATATTGGGTCCATTACCGAAACCTTTGTGCTGCAGGGCTTTCTTCAAGGGTTGACATCAATGGAAACCAACCTTAATCAACAATCTCCGCAGGTTTTAAAATTTTCTTCCTTGATTTCATCCTATAAATTGCTAATGAGGCACGGTGGCTGCAAATAAACATTTGTGTATCTCTTACATTTGAAATGAGTTTTGAAATCCAAGATATTTTCCCAATGTCTTTAAGGACATTGTTAATGGAATGTACACAATAAGGAGTCCAAAATATATGCCTATATCGACTTTGGACCATCAATCCCGCTGCTTTGCAAATAGGTGTTGCATCTGTGATTACATATACTACATTCAAAGAACTGACCTCATCAATTGCGTCCTTCAACACCTCAAACATGAAGGTAACATCCTTATGTTTTCCACTGCAATCAATTGCTCTTAAAAAATAAGGTCCTGCCGAAGATGTGACAATAATATTCAACAATGGTATTTGTTGAATGTATGTCCACCATCCATGACTAATGAACACCCTCTAAGAATCCAAGATTGTTTTAGGTCCCCCATAAGCCCTTTCATTCTTGTCACCCCCTTATCCAACAATGATGTCCTCATTTTGTTGTAACCTGGGGGTGTATATTCTGGCCCATAAACTATGATTTTTCTCACCATTTCTTTGTAATATGGTGAGCGGGAGGGATTAAATGAAATTCTATTTTCCATAAAAAAATCAGCTACAACATCATTGGCCTCATCCCTATGCACAACATTGTACATTTTACGAATTTGTTTAGTAGGAACACTAGTAGACCTCTTACTCCTCACGGAAGTAGACCCCTCCTCAAAGTCAATTTGGTTTAGTTGAATTTGATTCATTGAATATAGTGTATCATGGGAGGATGATACAAATATACATACCTTAAAAGGACATGCATTGTCCACATCCATTTCATTAACACACAAGGAACTCATGTGAAGATTGGTTAACTCCATCCTTTTTTCAAGATCACATGTGCAACCTTTAACCCCTTCACCAGATATGGACAAAATATGATGCCACACCCTAGTGTAGATTCCCTTAAATACATGGTTGCAATATATTCACATCCATTCTTTACAACCAACATTATTCTTTTTCTTATTTTTACTGATTTTTTTCACATACATTAATAAGGGTTTCTTGGAGTTTGTATTTTGTTGGACTTGGTTTTAACTTGAAATTGGAATTGAAGTAGAAATTGTGTCTTTCTGATCCAGGTGGATATTGGTGGCTACCCACCTATTCCACTTGGACCCCCACCATTACTTCTTTCAGTTTTTCAGTTTCCGCACAGTTTACTATTTTTAGTAGTTTTTTGTGTCCTGAACTTCTGGAGTCGTTTTGAGGCCCTAAACGAAGTTTTTTGAGAAAATAGGGAGAAACATGGATTTTAAATTGATGTTGCTCACCCAAAAGTTGTAGTCCTCGGATATATATTTCTAACAAGGTATGGAACACATCAAACAAAGATCGTATGCCAAATTTACGTCCCCGGGAAGTTGATGTACCAATTTACCCAAACGGGGCCCATAGTCTTGGCGTTTCATCTCCTAGGGTTAGGTCTTTGGATGTTTAGGGTTTTCCATTGCTTCTCAATAATAATAGGCCTTCGAGCCTCATTGTAACACAATTCAGAGACCAGTAGCCGCCACATCTCTTCTCAGAGATAAGCTACCAACGCCCTAGCTAGTTTATTTCCATTTTGTCTGTAAGCATATTTTAGTCATTTGTTATTAATGAAATGAAGTCTTATTTCCGCAACATCTCTACGTTTATGTGTATTTCTGTATTTCATTGTGTTTCTACATAAATCCGGATCAGTGGTATCAAAGTGGTCTTCTTGTTCTCGATCCTTCTTTGCATGTCCCCAACGAGGTCGGGGTATAAGGAGTTAGGGCTCGATCTGGTTGAACCTTTGCAAGATCATCCTCGCAAAACCTGACGACCGCCCATGGTGGAAGAAAATAAAGATGAGGGAGAAGGAAATCCTATCAAAATGTTTCTCGGGGAGGCCCTCGAGAAACAAAGGAACGCGATGATGGACAACTTTGCCCAGATCCTTCAACATATTCCCACTGACAGTGCATCGACATCCAACAACCACTCTGGAGGTGCCACTCCTTTTAAGATACAAGTAAACTTTGACATTCCCATATTTGAGGGCAAAATAGATGCAGATATCGTAGATAGATGGTTGAATCTGTTAGAAGGATATTTCTCTGTTCATGACTTTTCCAATCGAGAAATGATTATTTTTGCACTCCTCAAAGCCGCCCCCCATGTCAAGGACTGGTGGGAAACCTACTGGGAGCAACAGGGAAAAGGGAAACCCTCTCTGTTCTCGGCCGCACCCACTTGGAATTCTTTCCGAGACGCCATCAAGGAACAATATTATCCCGTGGAGAGCTATGGGGACAAATACATACAATGGACTACGTTGCGGCAACAAAGGGACCAAGATGTGCATGAGCTGACGAATTTGTTTCATACCCTACGCACAAAGTTGGGTATCAAAGATTTAGAGAAAAAATTGGTGTTAAAGTACCATACTTGTCTGCACAGATACATTCAGGAGGAAATGGAGTTCCTCAACATCTCCTCACTTAGTGTGGCATACCGGTATGCTGCCAATATTGAGCAAAATTTCAAACAGAAGAAGCGAGACTTTGGGTCTGCGAATCAGAAGCAAGGGAAAGGTACCCCCAAACCGCAGAAAAAAGGACCAAGCCAAGGCGGGGCGGCCCAGGACAACCCGCCAAAGCTGCAAGCAAAGAACAACACCACCAAGCCCAAAAAGGACATGGGGAAGTGGTGTGAGTTCCATAAGATCTCCACTCACAACACAAGTGAGCGTTGGGCCAAGCAGTCATTAGTAGCTGAGTTGAAGGCTTCTGAATCAGATGCATGCTCCGAATCTGAATCAGAACTTGACAAGGGGTATGATAGGGGGAAGTAGATTATCGATGTGGAGCCCAATGCCACCGTTTCCACCATGAAGATCCAGAAGGAAGAACCAGAAGATCCAGAGGAGGTAGAGCGTCTCTTCCATTCCAAGATGTGGGTAAAGGGTTCCTCGTTGTAGTTCATTGTCGACATCGAGAGCCATAAGAACCTCATCTCGATAAAGGTCATGAAGCGAATGGGCTTGTCGACCACCACACACCCACAACCATACACCATCGGGTGGTTGCACCAAGGATGAGACCTTCGCGTCAGCCAACAATGTCGCCTTCCCTACAACATCAAGCCCTTCACGGATGATGTATTATGTGACATTTATCCGCTTGATGTTTCTGATGTATTATTAGGCCAACCGTACTTGTGGAAGAGACATCTTGTGTATGAGTCCATGCCTCGTGCTTTTATTATCACTTTGGGAAATAAGCTATACATGATACTGGAGATAGCACCGCCTACCACCATCTCTTTGGTTACTGCAAAAAAATGCAGTAAGCTCATTTCCAAAACCAGGAAATTTGATTCCCTGATGATCCACCCTCAGGGAAGGAGGAAGACTGTGGCCATGACCTCCCGATAGGGCCCCGCTGCACGACAAAAACAGATGGATAAGGGCGTGGAGGAGTATAAGGACATCTTAGCCTCCCTCACAGGGGTGCCTCTACACTGCCAGGTCAAGCACCCCATCGATATGACCCCAGGTGCGTCGCTTCCCAATGGACCCATCTATCGATGTTCTATTATGGAGAATGACATAATCAAGAGGTAGATTCAGGAGTTGCTGCAGAAAGGTCACATCCGACCGAGTTCATCATTCTGTGGGAGCCCGATCCTGTTGGTGCAGAAGAAGGATGGGACTTGGAGACTCTGCATTGACTATCATGCATTGAACAAGATCACTGTCCAGAATAGGTACCCGATCCCATAGATTGATGACCTTTTGGACCAACTCAAGGGGGAGAAATATTTCAACAAGATCGACTTGAAGTCTGGGTATCACCAGGTACCAATCGAACCCTTTGATGTGTGGAAGACTGCCTTCAAATCCAAGAAGGGCCTTTTCGAATGGTTGGTCATGCCTTTTGGGTTGACGAATGCCCCTGCAAACTTCATGAGGCTAATGGACGACATATTGCGTCCATTCACCAACTCATTTCTAGTGGTTTACTTGGATGAAATTCTGATCTTCAGCCAAACTTGGGAAGAGCACCTCCACCACATCCGACAGGTCCTCCAAACACTGCGACAACACAAGTTGCGTGCCAATTTGGATAAATGCACTTTTGGGATGACCCAAGTTTAGTATCTAGGATACATTATTGATGAGCGGGGGGTGCATGTGGATCCAACAAAGATCCAATTCATTCGGGATTGGCCAGCCCCAACCACCCTAACAGAGCTCTGCATCTTTTTAGGTCTTGCCAATTTCTACCACAGGTTTGTGTTGGGATTCTCTCATATCACTTGGCCCTTGAGTCAAGTCACCAAAGGAGGAGCAAAAAAAAAATTCTTTTGGTCTGAATCTCAATAGAAGGCATTCAGGGAGTTGAAACATTGCCTTTGTTCTGCACCAATGCTCACATTACCAGAATTACAACAACCATTTGAGATCGAGACAGATGCCTCTAACTATTCTATTGGGGCAGTCCTTACTCAACATGGGCATCCAGTGGAATATCACAGTGAGACACTTTCTGACACAGTCCGGAAGTATCCCACTTATGAAAAAGAGATGTATTCCATTGTGCAGGCTTGCCGACAATGGAAGCATTACATTTTGGGAAAGGAAACAATCATCCACACAGACCACCGACCCCTGCCGTTCATACAGATGCAAGGGAAGTTGCAGAATGATCTCCATCAGAAGTGGTCCACATACCTGCAACAGTTTCATTTGAACATTAAGTACAAGAAAGGCAGTACCAATAATGTTGCACACTGCCTCAACCGACCACCCATCGTGGTGCTAACCACTGTGCTCAACTCTTGTGGGCACGAGACTTCCGATTGGCCGCTTCTCTACACAAGTGATCCAAAATTCGGCCACACATGCAATACGCTCTTGGAGGGTAAGCAAGTTCCCAATTTTCACCTCCAGGATGCCTTGCTTTGTCACTTGGGACACCTTTGTGTTCCTTCAAGCTAGCGTGCCAAGATGATTTTAGAGGCGCACTACAATCGGGTCGCTGGGCATTTCGGGGTCGATAAAACTGTGGCAGTACTGGAAAATTATTTCTATTGGCCGAACCTTCGACAGGATGTCGGGAAGTACATCAAGTCATGCACTTCTTGCGCCATTTCCAAAATGACCATCAAGAAACAAGGCCTCTATACTCCGCTTCCTACCCCCAGTCGAACTTGGGAATCCATCTCTATAGATTACATGTCGGGCCTTCCTTCTACTAAGCATGACAATCACTGTGTTTTTGTGGTCGTCGACCGATTCTCGAAGATGTCCATTATGATGGCCAGCAAGAAGAATATCACAGCAGAAGCCACTGCTAAACTCTTCTTTGAACGAGTTTGGGTACACTTTGGGATCCCACAGTCTATCATCTCATATCGGGATAGCAGGTTCCTCAGTACATTTTGGTCCAACCTCTAGTCGATGCTGGACACCAAGCTCACCAAGTCCACAATTTTCCATCCGCAAATTGATGGCCAGACAGAGGTCGTCAACCGGATGATTGTACACATTCTGCGCATGTACAATTCAAAGCATCCACACACATGGGATGAGAGCCTCCCCTATGTACAACACAACTACAACTGGGCTCTCCATAGCTCAACCAACCACAACCCCTTTCAGGTGGGCTTGGTATTCCAGCCACTATGTCCCATTGACGTAGCCATGCCATTTATGGCTACTCAGGAAGATTTAGCTCATGTCCAGTCTGAGGCTGACAAGGAAAATAACTTCATTGAGTGCATTCAACACATCCGCCAATAGGTTCATGACATCTTGGACAGAGCCAATGCTAAGTACAAGAAGCGACATGATCAACATCGAGTGCCACACAACTTCTAGGTGGGCGACAAAGTGTGGCTACATTTGCAAAAGGAGCACCTCCCTGGACCCCACCGCAAGCTTCGCCCACTCTGATATGGGCCGTACACCCTCACCAAGGATGTAGAGGACAATGCCTTTGAGATCAACATTCCACCATTCCTTGGTCTGCACCCAATGTTCAATGTGGACCGCCTTCGACCCTACTTTCCACCTCTACTAAACACATCCGACATGGCAGAACAACTCACACCAACAGAGTTAAATACATACTGCATGGAACAAGACACAACTGATCAGATCATGGATACAAAGATCAAGCAGACTCGACAACAAAGGATACCGCTATATCGAGTTGTCAAAGCAGGCCAACTCCTTCACCAAGGCAAGTGGCTCACCAGGGACCAAGTTCAACATAAGTTTCCTCATGTCATGGAGGAACTCAACGCAATGGGGACCATTGCTTCCTAAGGGGGGAGGAATGATCCAGATGGATATTGGTGGCCACCCACCTATTCCACTTGGATCCCCACCATTACTTCTTTCAGTTTTTCAGTTTCTGCACAATTTACTGTTTTTAGTAGTTTTTCATGTCCTGAACTTCCGGAGCCGTTTTGAGGCCCTAAACGACGTTTTTTGAGAAAATGGGGAGCAATATGGATCATAGATCATCACCCAAAAGTTGTAGTCCTCGGATAGATCTTTCTAACGAGGTATGGAACGCGTCAAACGAAGATCGTATGCCAAAGTTACGTCCCCAGGAAGTTGATGTACCAATTTAGCCAAACGGGGCCCATAGTCTTGGCATTTCATCTCCTAGGTTTAGGTCTTTGGATGTTTAAGGTTTTTCATTGTTTCTCAATAATAATAGGCCTTCGAGCCTCATTGTAACACAATTCAAAGGCCAGTAACCACCACATCTCTTCTTAGAGATAAGCTACCAGGGCCCTAGCTAGTTTATTTCCATTTTGTCTATAAGCATATTTCAGTCATTTGTTATTAATGAAATGAAGTCTTATTTCCGCCGCATCTCTGCGTTTATGTGTATTTCTGTATTTCATTGTGTTCCTACATAAATCCAGATCACTTTCCCCCTAGATTGTGGACTCCCAGTCTCCATGATTTCCCTGATGGTTAATACACAACATACAATTATTCATTAAAAACTTGAAACAATATGACACAAAATATGAAAATTATTATTAATAATTGAAATTCATTTTTAAACTTTAAAACTTAGAAATTATAATCTTTTAAATTTCCAAAAAAAAAAACTTTAAATTTGTATACTTCAAAATCAACTTCTAAAATTTGAAAACATCCAAAATAAAATATTAATATGAAGTGAATGATATGAGTTTTGAAATCAAAATGGCTTACAACATAGATGCATATTCCAAAAAGTCATTGCATTATACTGTATAATGATCCATCAAAACAACCAATTTATGAAAGGGAAAGCTACTACCCCGGGATTCAAATTATACATGGAAAATTTTAATGTTGAAAATTGAGCATTGAAGTGTTAAATTTAAAAATAAAATATTAAAAAATAAAAAATCATTGTAATTGTGGCTAAATATTAAAAATGATATTTACTATTTGGGGAAGTATAATGTATCATGTATCATACAACAATTGGCTCTAATTTAAATCTTTAAATTGCGTACATATTACATACATGTGGATCGGCCATTTGTAAGATTAAATGGTAAACTGCATACATGCCATCAAATTTGTCTCATTAAGGGAAGCATGCATACTACTCAATAGTTAATAGAATATTCGTGTCATTAAGGGAAGCATGCCTATTACTCAATAGTTAATATTTTCTGGCAAAAATATATTATATATATGATATGAATCTTATTTTAACATTTTTGAAAGAAATTATGATTTGAATAAATAAACCATCCAAAATGAAATGAAGAAATATAATTTTAATATACTCTTGCTTTCCTTTCCACAATGTAGTGAAGTACACAGGGATTCACGAATGCATATCCACCATTATATGTGATCTGCTATCTATAAGATTAAATGGTAAATTGCATACATGCCAACAAAGCCATCTCATTAAGGGAAACATGCTTACTCCTTAATAATTAATATTCTACTCGCAAACATATATTATATATATGATATCTTATTTAAACAATTTTAAGAGAAATTATGGTTTGAATAAATAAACCATCCAAAACAAAATGAAATGAAGGCATATAATTTTAATTTACTATTGATTTCCTTTGAATAGTGTAGTGTAGTACACAGGTATTGACGGATGCATATCCACCATTGTTTGAACGTGTAGAAGACCAATTCAAGAAAGTCTATAAATTATTGTGTCAAGACGTCAAATACCGATTCAAGAACCTTCACCAAATATTGCTAGCATTAATTAAAAAAGCGATAAAGATTCTCCAACTTCACAAGTGTGTGCTATCACATCTATGTGTACCATTTCATAATAGGTTTTGCAAATAAACATTAGAGAAAATATGATCCTACCATTGTTTTAATTTTTACATAGACTCATATTAAAAATATGCATCTAATGTGAGTTCCTTGAGAAAACATTGTCAGCGTAAAGATGTCATAGATTTAACTCGTCTTAATCAGAAATGGAAGAAGAAAAATTGTTAAAGAGATACAAACAAAGACCTCAGACATGTAGTGTAGTTTGCATATTTTCAATTGGCTGGTCGACAATCGCAGCTCGTTCAAGCAGTCCCTCTCACAATCCATCTCACACTGTCTTGATTCTCAAGCCACCTCTCCACGAAATGAATTGTGTATCATCGATGAGAGGGGATTTGTTTATAACTTTCTAGGTATATTTTTAAGAGTTTTAGGTTTTAACAGGAGAGCTTTTAGGCTTTAGCGGGAGAAAATTGGTGATTACTGATTTTTGACCCATGATTTTGGGAATTCGTGGGCGCTCCCTATTTTATGAGGAGCTTGTACAAGTTCCCATATTTTGAAACTCATCCCCAAGCTCCTAATTTTTCAGGTTGACCGCTCCCAAATAGTTCCCAAGCTCCCGTAACTATTCAACCACTGTTTGGAACATTTTGTTCCATCTCCTAAGCTCCCTGGAATGTCAAAATGCGTGGAATGAACTTCCTAATGGTCATGAGTGGTTCTCATGTAACATTGGTTTTTACATATATTTTAATTTTTGTTTCTCTTTAGTTTTTAAAGTTTTTCCCTAATCCTTTTTTTCTAGTTTTTAATTTTTCTTAAAAAAAATCCGGGTTAGTGTTTTTGTTTTTAAAATGGGTGTTTTTTTTCAAACTAACTTGCAATTTTTTTTTTGTCCAATTTATTTAATGTAAATTAAAAAAAAAATCTAAGCAATGATTTAGGAGCCGATTTTGAGTTGTTTATCGATGATGGTATCAATTATCGAGGGCACAGTTTTAATTAAGTTATATTTTCAACTCAAAAAAACAAAACCAGTGCTACTGGTAGCATCACTTTTTGATTCGAGGGTAAATTTTAAAGTCCACAATGACATCACAATGAGATCAGTTTTCAATGCGATGAGTATGAGTTTTAACCACCATAAAAAAAGGGTGCTACCAGTAACACCACTTTTTGATTTAGGGGTAAAAATATCCACTCTAAAAAATTGAGAACTCTAGAGAGTTCTAGTTAAGTTGGTAACTTTGTTTTTGAGGGGGAAACCTCCTTTTACAATATATCCAATGCACAAGACAATATGCCTATACAAATGAATCTCCTTTATTATAAATAGGATATAAAGTGAACATGGTGTAACCAATTACTAAGTCGATCTAATCATATCTAATAAACGAATAATAAATGAGTGTTAGAGCCTTAACATAAGGCCTTAGGGGCCTTAACACAACCCCTCTCTTTTAAAAAAAGCTTGTAATCGAGGGTGTTTCTTTTTGAAATGCTAATTTTCCCATGTAGCTTCTTCTTAAGACATAGTCTTCCACTTGATTAGGTACTCCATAATAGTTCTATCCCAAACATATATAGAATGTTGATTTATAACTTTTTTTGGTTCAAGAATCAACTTCCCTTCTTCATCTAATTCTGAAAGTTCTATCTACACTAGCATAGTTTGTCCCAAAACCTTTTTTAGGAAAGATACATGAGAAACCTTATGAATATGAGAAGAAGACAAATACAACTCATATGCCACTTATCCAATCTTGCTAATAATCTTGTAGGGTCCATAAAATTTTGGATATAATTTCTAATTCTTCTTTTGTTTAAGAGTAGATTGTTTATACGGTTGTAGTCTCAAAAATACCCAATCACCCTCCTAAAATTGTGTTTCACTTCAATGTTGATCTGCTTGCTACTTCATCCTGTTTTGTGGCATTTGAAGGTTTTCCTTAATAACTGTCAAAGTTTCTTTAGTCTTCTCCATATGTGACTCTATTTCCCGTATTTTGGGCTAGTCCTGCAAACTGTATGAGATACTAGGAGTTGGATATCCATAAAGGGATTCAAATGGGGACATCTTAGTAGATGTGTGATAGGTGGTATTATACCACCATTCTCCTAGAGGAATCCATTTCAGCCATTGAGATTTATTGTCTGAAGAATAACAACGTAAATAACCCTTTAAACATTTGCTAACTATTTCTATTTGACCATCTCTTTGTGGATGATATGTTGAGCTCATAGCTAGTGTTGTTGCACTCATCTTCCATAATTATTTCCAAAAATTTCATGTGAATTTTGGATCTCAATCACTTACTATTACTTTAGAACATCCATGAAGTCTATGAATTTCCTTCATGAACACTTCTGCCACTTGATTTGCCATATATGTACTTTGAATTCCACAAAAATGTGCATATTTTGTGAGTCTATCCACAACCACAAAAATGACATCCTTACCTTCTAATTTTAATAAACATGTAATGAAATCCATTAATATCTCTTAACATAGATCTCAACTTAATGAGAACCGTGACTTCAAAATGAGAACTCTATCCCAAAAAACCCATATTTTTTGTGTCAAAAACACCAAAATCAACCCCAAATCAAAAAGTGGTGCTATCAATAGCACCCTTTTCTTGCAGTGGGTCAAAATTATGATTTATTTGAAATGGCGGCCTTGACATTCGGAGAAAAACCTTAAAACCTTAAAAAATTAAATAACACAAATTTTGAAAATAACAAAAAAAAATAAAACTATTAAAAACAATTTAAAAAATTAAAAATACACACCAAAAAATAAAACAATTTTAAATAAAAAATTAAAAATAAAATAAAAAAAAACATTTTAAAAAAAATTAAAGAACCAAGAAAATGAGTTGGGAAAATATTTTAAAAAACAATTAAAAAAAAAAAAATTAACTTGAAAAACATTTTATTTAAAAAAGAAAATCGAAAACCAATTAAATTCGTGGGAGGGCAATTCTGAGCATCGTGCCTTGCCTTGATGGTGGCCACCATGTGTCCCATAAGCTTGCCTCCATCACCCTCCTCCTTGTCCCTCCCTCGTTCCCCTCACCGCTCCTCTCCCCGCGTCACTTGCGGACAACACCAGTGAGTGGTGAGAACATTGATTTTATTTATTTATTTTTATTTTTATTTTTTATTATATAGTTTGTTTTTAATTTATTTATTTTTTTCAAAATTTGTGTCATTTAAATTTTTTTTTGGTGTGTTTTGTTTATTATTTTAAGTTTTAGTTTAATTTCTTTATTTATTTATTTATTTTTTCTTTTAGGTTTTTTAGATTTTAATTAAAAAATTTGTTTTTTGTT
>JZKD02S2163506.1:243586-270717 GCA_000966675.3 Picea glauca
TTTTTTTTTCATTTAATTTATTTTTTTATTGTAAAATAAAAAAATAAAAATTGATTAATAAATAAATTTTCATGTAAGGATTCAGGAGTCGATTTTGAATTTTTTATTTGCGAAAATACCAACTATCAAGGGAATTGTTTCAATCAAGTGGTAATTTTGTGTCCAAAAAAAAACATGTGGTATTCATATCATCCCTTTTCGATTTGATGGTCACTTTTAAGGTATTTCTACGATTGTCAAGGCCATGATTTCAAAAAAGTATGAATTTTAACCACTTGTAAGAAAATGGTGCTACCAGTAGCACCACTTTTTGATTTGGTGATCCAGGAGGATCTAGGAACGCTCACAAAGGTCCAGGAGGATCTAGGAACGCTCACAGAGGTCTAGAAGGATTCATAAATGCTCAAAATTAAACTGTCACAAATGCTCTCGAAAACACCATCAATGCGTAGAGCTTGGTGATAACTTTCCAACAATGAAAAAATTGTCTCAAACAAAGTTCGTATGCAAAAGTTATGGATGGTCAAAGTTTGGGTCAAACTAGGCAAAAGTCAAAGTAAAAGGGGTCAAGGTGACACGTGTCACCACTACAAGGGTGACACGTGGCATGCACGTACAAGTCATACAATGTTGATGTGGCAACCCCATATGGAGACATGTGGCAGGTAGGTGACATGGCATGACAAGTTAGCAAGGTGACTTGGTAATCCATACATGAAAAAGTTGGCACCAGTTATGGATTGACATGTGGCACATGGAAGCCAATAAGAGACTTCCATGTGATAGTCCCTCATTGGCCTATCATGGTTAAGGTTATATACATTTTTTATGGGAGGTCTGGAGGATAAAACTTGTGACCTCCCAAGACTTTACCCAAGCTCTTTACCATTGCACCATTGCATGAGACTTAACATATAGTTGGCATGAATTTTATTTAAAATGTTGCATTGTGCTAATTGGGGTTTAAAAGGGCTAAAGTCCTCGACCCATATTGTATATGGTCGCGTGGTATATAATGTGACCATGAACCGAGATTCATGAATGTTTTTTTAACCATATGCCACTGAAAATATAACAACCAACATATATAATATATGGTTATAACCAAAGGCACACATAAAGGAGAGGTTCGTGGGGGAATCGAACCCTCGACCTCCCCCATTACATGCCAACGATTTAACCATTGCGCCAAAGGTGCGGTTTTGTTATACAAGCCACCTAACAAATATTTAATGTCGACCATTGATTGCAGATGGGAGGTTATGGCTGCACCCTATTTAATGGTGCACAGACCGAGGCCAAGGATACTCATAATTGTAGAGTATGGTATCGAATTTCATGCCCGAGGGTAACTAGACCTAGAGGTTGCACCATAATACATGCCATGGGGTTTCGACACAGAATTTTATGAACTTATACTCATTTTTATCGAAATTTTGTAAGGAATTCGATGGTGTACTCTGTTTCTGAGTTTGAGAAATGCAGAAAAATTTCATTGTAAAACACAAGCATTTGAGAATTAATAAAGAGGTCTCTATTGGAAGCGGACTCAAAGATGTAGCCCAAATTTGGTGTAATCTGTTATCAAACTTGTGTATGTGATTTAAATATTATTGTTCTATTTCTTCTTAGTTATTTGCAAGTTATTCATCCTTAAAGTGTGTTTGGATAGATACATTAAATCACATGTAAATTGCAAAAAATCAAGCGATAATTTTTATTTTGAAGATGAAGTAGATGTTATTATGTTTTAAAGATTAATAAGAATCTAAGGATTTTTCGGATCAAGTTGGTATCAGAGCTTGGTTTGACAAGTGTTTGCAAGTGAATTCTTATAAGGTCCAAATCCAAGTGAGGACAAGGCAAACTTGCAAATTACAATCCAAAGATTGGTTCAAGAAGTTTTACTCGTCGAAGAGAAATGACTTCGTCGAGAAAATTGGGTCCTTATAACTCTAAAGATGATTTATTCAAGGATTTTAATTTAATGAAAGCCATGGTGGAAGAAATGTGTGAGGGTCGAGAGAAGATCAAAGAGGAAGGCACATAAGAGAAAGTTGAACCAGACAAAGATGAAGGAGGAGGTGATGGAGGTGGCCCTTCAAAACCCTCCTCACCATCATCCTCATCATCGTCTTCTTATGAGGGAAGCACACATTCTTCACATAAAAATAATCCCTCTAATAAGTCTAATCATAATCTTCCTTTTGGAGAATTGAATGTCAAGAAATTGGACAACTGGATCAAGAAAATAGAGGTATATTGCAGGGTTCAAAAGATCATGGATGACACTGCAAAAATACAATTAGATGCTCTTCAACTAAGTGGCACAACCTTGATATGGTGGGAGAGTAAGATGCAAGTTGATCTTGTTAAAAAGGGTAAATTAGTCTCCTCTTGGGATAAATTTACTAAGGATATAAGAAAAAAATTCTATCCACTAGCTTATAATCAAATGACAATTATAGAATGACAACATCTAAGGCAAGGTAAAGGCCAAAATATTCAAGCATATATACACGAATTCAAAAATAAGACATTATCCTTAGGGATTCCGTTGTATACTCACAAAAATATTCTAAAGAATAAATCAAGTGATTGAAGATATGCCGAGGATATATGTGATGGATAGGCCTTCCAAGTGGGAAGCCTACCTCCATTTGGTGGAATTTGCATACAACAATTGATATCGGCCATTGTTAAAAATGAGTTTGTTTGAGGCTCTTTATGGTGGAAAGTGCAACATACCAGTGAGTTGGGAAACCCAATAGACAAAGAAGTGGTTGGGACTGAGTTTCTCAAGGAAATGGAAAATAAGATGGCCAAAATTAAGCAAAATTTGAAGGCTGCTCAGGACATACAGAGAATTTATAACGATAAAGGAATAACACATAGATAATTTAAAGTGGCGATCACATGTTTTTGAAAGTGAAGGCTCTTGGAATATTCAATAATATTGAGAGGGGGGGGTGAATCAATATTAGGCACTTTTTACCATTTTGAACCACAACATGTAAATATTAAGTTATCAACAATTTATCACTTATGATTTCATTCAAGATATCATAAACATATAACCACATATACACAGTACACAAGAATTTTACATGGAAACCCAAATGGGAGAAAATCACAGAACTCTTTTTAATGTATTAGAAGATTACATCCATCGGAAGCACCAACTTCCAAAAATTCTCTAGCACCAAATGGAAGGAGGCGCCAACCCCCTGGTTTACAGGCTCCAACCTGAAGGAAGCTACAAATCCATAAATTCTCTAGCTTCAACTGGAAGGAGACTCCAACCCCCTTTCCTTGCCCCTCTCTTCCTCCCTTAAATATAAATAAGAGAATCAACATGTCACTGTTACTGGCACTGATATTGATACATCATCATCATCAAAACTATTTCAACCCCAATAAACCCATAAATATTATTCCAAGATCTCCAAAATGTCCCCCAAATCATATGCCCAAAATCACCAAGATATGCTTCAAGCATGTACCAAAACCTCCAAGATGTTCCTCAAAGACATATAGAAAAACATACCATTCATCATTTGAAAACCCTAATGCACGAGATCTCAGATCATCAAACCTTCCTCAACTTCAACATCAAGAAAATAGCATATTCTTCAAACCCTTCCTAAACCTTGCGGGATTGGACTAGGAAACTAGCGGGACCTCGATTGACGAGTCTTGGACAATCAACGAGGTCCTCACAAGACACCCTATACTTGACCCACAGGGGTCACCTCAGATAGGTTTCCCTAAAACCCTTCTCACATCTGCAACTTTGAGAACTTCCTCCATCGCACATCTCTGCTACTTCACTTGCACTAAGAGATCACAAGCTTCCTTGATTGAAAATGAGAGTCTCTTGATGTGTATTTATATTCTTCCAAGTGTCTCCTTTACTTGTCTTTAGGGATGACCTATAACTTCTTGTTTGCAACTGTTTTTCTCATTTACTTGATTTTGGGGCCGACTTATAACCTCTTGTTTGAAACCGTTTAGGGGTAAATTTTGCACTATCATATTTAAGAGGGAATATCTCCTCAAGCATGCCACCTACCGTTTGAAACGACTTGATGAGGACTATCAATCCATTGAGTTTTTGCATGCATTTTTAATGTCCTTCATACTCTTTTTATTCAATCAAATCTAGGCTCCATGACCACACCTTTGGGGCTTCCTGACCATATTTTCAGGGCTTCTTGACCATACATTGTAATTTCTTTTCTTAACAACTAGGGCTTCTTGTAGGCTTCTTCAAAGCATCTTCTTGTGAGGGCCATACTTAGAGATAAACCATAAGGGGACTGCTTTGGATACTCATTCAAATATACCCATCACTTCTAGGGGCTTCTAGACCTACTTCAGGGCTTCTTCTAGGGTTGACATCAATGATAACCAATTTTCCAACAATCAACCCCTTTGGAATTTATGGAAACACTCATACTCCCCTTGTGACCATTTCTCCCCCTGTCTTCATACTTCGGATATTTCTCTCCCCCTTTGACATCAATGGAAAAAGGTAACTCCCCCTGATGATTCTGCCCCCCTATCTTCTTTACAAAATGTCGTGTGGATCAATGTGGGGTAGGAACTACTCCCAATTTCTGTCGAAGATACTCAAAGGTATCCCTTGGGATAGGTTTGGTGAAGATATTTGCAATCTGTTATTTTGTCCCAATGTACTCCAACTTGATATTCTTTTTTGTGACTTGTTCTCATAGAAAGTGGAAATTAATAGGAATATGTTTGGTTTTGGAATGCACCACTGGATTCTTGGAGATGCTTATAACACTTATATTGTCACAAAATATTGAAATAGGCTCGTCATATTTTACTTGGATTTCTTGTAGGGATTTATTCATCCAGATGAATCGAGTGCAACATGAAACTACTGCAATATATTCTTCTTCTACTATGGAAAAGGATACTGGAGACTACTTCTTGGTCAACTAGGACACTAGAAAATCACCCAAGTAGAATTCTCCTCCACTGGTACTTATTCTATCATCAATGCTTCCTGCCCAATCTACATATGTGTAGGAAACCATAGTCAACTCATTCCCTTTCGAATACCACAGTCCAAACTCTATTGTTTCTTTGAGATGTCTGAAGATCCTCTTTACTGCCATAACACGGGTTTCCTTCGATGTTGCTTGGAATATTGCAACTTGTTCAAGTGCTTGCATCACATATGGTCTTGAGGCGATCACATATAGTAGGCTGCCGATCATCGATCTATAGATTCTTTGATATGATTCTTTAGATTCATCATATTTTCTCAACTTGCAACCAGTCACCATAGGAGTAATTACAGGTTTGCAATATTCCATTCCAAACTTCTTCAATTTGATGTACTTGGTTTGGGAGATGAAGATACCTTCATCTAAGTGAGATATCTGGAGTCCCAAGAATAAATTCAACTCACCAAGTAGGACATTTCAAACTCACTATGCATGTCCTTGGAAAGCTTCTGAATCAACCTGTCATCATCACTTCCAAAGATGATGTCATCCACATATACTTCAATGCTAAGTATGCTTTCTTGATCCACTTTTATGTAGAGATTGTTATCTGCATTTCCCTTTCTGAATCCTTGTTGTTGTAAGTACTTGTCCATTATTGAATACCAGGCTCTAGGGGCTTGTTTGAGTCCATATAAGGATTTCTTCAATCTACAAACATGATCTTTCCTTTCTCATATTAGAAACCCTTTTGGCAATTCTATGTAGACTTCTTCTTCTAATTCACAATTCAAAAATGTTGATTTTACGTCCATGTGATAGACTGCGATTCTTTTGGAACATGCACAGGACAAGATTATTATGATTGCTTCCATTCTGGAAACATGAGAAAAGGTTTCTTCAAAATATATTCCTTTAACTTGAGCACGTCCCTTGCGTACTAACCTTGCTTTATTTTTGGCTGCTTGTCTATCTTTGTTTAGTTTGTTTCTAAACACCCATTTTGTACCAATCACGTTTTTGTCCTTAGGTATTGGAACTACTTCCCATATCTCATTCTTATCTATTTGATTTAGTTCTTATTCCATGGCCTTGATCCAATGTTCATCATTACAGGCTCCCTCAAATATTCTTGGTTCAACCATGGATAATAATGCTAGATGTCTTTGTTCTGGCGTATGTGTTGGTTTTCTTATTCGGGTTTTTATTCCTACATTTTTATCCCCAATAATTTGTTTGGATGGATGATTCTTCTGACACCATCGTTTAGGTGTCTTAGAAGGTGTCCATATATCTTGTTGATTGTCTTCTGTTTCTTCTTGCTCTTCTTTTGGTTGCTTCTCTTTTGGTCCATCTTCTTCTTCTTTTAGTTCTTCTGCTCCCTGCTCTTTGGTCTTCAACACACATAGATTCAGGTATTGTTTTACTCACAATATAAATAGAGGAAAAACTATAGTTGAACAAACTTCTGATTATATGGACCACAATAGATGTGTTACTAAGTTGTAGCCTTTCGATCTTTAAGAGTCATAGAATGAAGAAAATAAGATTGGCAAAATGACAATACACAAAAAATACATAATTTAAGGAAATGAAACATAGAATCATTGTCTTCTCTTTCAAATTGATATTAAAAAAATTCTCTTTTTACATTTGACCAAAAGAAGCCTGAAATAGGTCTTTGATCTGTTTATTTATACAAAAATGTCTTAACCAAAAGTAGTTAGACATTCCACACTGTTCGTTCTCAAAATAGAATACAATCAAAACTAAAAGACACAATGAATATATTTTTGGATATGCTGATATTTATTTTGCTTGCTGGAAATTCATTCACCCTCTATTTATTTGCGTATGTAGTTGGTTTTTTCCGATCCTTGAATTGTGCATGTAGTTCCATTAATGCAACAACAAACTTGGAAGGTTTTACATTTTCATTTAACTCAAATGAGAAATCCTTTTTATGCACCAATGATAACTTTTCTTGAACTTTAACAATTGTATGTTGTGTGATCTGTTGTTTTAAACTTGGTTTCACTAGTAGCTCATTTACTATTTGTAAATCAACATGATTTACCTGTAGTATATTATTTTGTACATTTTTCTCTATTTTTCTTTAGACTCTCTTCACTCTTTTAGATCTCAATTTGTCCAAGTGTATCATGAATACCACTGACATCAATATCCACCATTTCTAGATCCACAACTAAAAGAGTGTTAAGACAAGCCTCTTTTGCCTCTCTAGCTAGATTTTTACTTTCTTCAAGATTATTTTCCCAAGCCTTTAAATCCATTTCTCCCTTTATCTACTCAAATTGTGAAAAAAGAGCAATTTCAGGTACATTAATCTTTTGCCTCCAAACTATGAATTCTTGGAATTTGGATCTGGCCGTAAAGGCTTCCCTTTCCTTTTCATAAATATTCTTCAAATAATTATTGATTGCTTGATAATGTCTTTGAATAATATCCATATTTTCATATAGATCCTGTTGGACAATTTGCATTTTTCCATTTACCTTTGATGCTTGTTTCTTGAATGAAGAAATGTCCATTCTTTTGCTCTCGAATGAGGTTATTCGAGTATGCAATTTCTCTATTAACTTATCTTGTTGGAAAAACATGTTATTACTCAAGTATTTATTTTGAATACTTGATTTTAATTTATCTTCTAACTGTTTAATCCGTTGTTCAAAACCCTGTCTGATTTCTTCCATATCAAAATTGATTTTATCTCTGGCAGTCACTTCCATATTTTGCATATCATTATGAAATTGTTCAATCATAAGATTTTTCTGGTTCAATTGTTTTATGAGATTATCCACTGATTGGTAGTTGCACAGGCTCCCATGTAATATGCAACTTATTTTGTGAATTCAGGGTCACTCTGTCCCTGTCCATCATATATCATATTATGCTTTTTGGTAGTTTCTCCCTCCTTCTGTCGAGATTCCCTTCGTATGATATCCTTCCTTTTCTTGTCGAAAACAAAATCTGATGAAGGCATATATTTAGGCTCAATATTTTTCAGGTCATCTATATTATTAACCTCTAAACAAGGTAAATCAAAATCTGATTCCAGGGGAGTCAAAGATGGGATAGGAATAATAATTGCAATAGATTCTCCTTGATTTGTAGTATCTTTCATTAGAGTTTCGGTGTTAGATATTGATAGAGAAAAATTATGTCCATGCTTCATAAAAGATTCAAATTATGTTAACAATTCCTAATCTCCTTTACCTGGTATGGATATTCCTACAATTTTTTCATCTTTAGACAATGTATCTGAATTCTTTTCCACTTCCCTAGATTTGTCTTCAAGCAAGTTTTGTTGCTTGATATCTACTGATTTTTCCACCTGTGAAGTTGGATTGAGTCTTTGTTCTTACTGCAAGATTTTGGGTAGACTGGTCCTTATGTTCTTTTGAAAGCTGAGGAAGACTGATTGTTGATCTTGAGGCAGATTTTGAAATATCGATACAAATTCATCATAGGATATAACTCCTCTGAAAATTTCATCATAGGGTGAATCTTCATGGATGTACCTTTTCATATTGAATTGAGCTAAATGATTTTCAACCACCCTATGTGAATCATGCCTTTTGTATTCAATGTCAACCAATTTAATATCTTCTAAGGCCGAAGCCTCCACCTTAGCATGTCCAAAGTCAAATAATGAAAATACGCCAACCTGTATGGGAAAGGTTGGCCAACATATTTTTTGTGCTACCTTAAGGTCTTTGGTAATTCCTCCAAATAATTCCTGATATGCTACTTCTCTGCAAACAAGTCCATCTGGTAAGAATATGGGAAGAGCATGAGGAGAAGTAAAGCAATCAAACTCTGATGTAAGAGAAGCTTTCCTCAATATACCAATCTGCAATGGCGCCTAAATTTCCAATGATTGTTCTGAAATTATGGGGGGAGGCTAACCATAGATAACTTCATGAATTGGAATGACCACGTTGTTATCACATAAACTTTTTAAAGCCTTACTGGTTTGTGGTTTCTACCTACGTATTTATTTTTTCCTGTCTCTCCTCCTTTTGTAGACCCAATCGTAAGGTTTTTTCTTTCGGCTTATAGTTTTCTTCTTTGTCTACCTGAGAAGAGTCGGCCCTCAGCCTTCCAGTTCTCTCTTAGGCCGATCATTCCCCTCTTCATCTCTGTCTCTGATATTTTTTTTCCCAAGCCCTCAGCAAAATCATTCAAGTAAACTACACATGCCGCATTCATGAGAACCAGGCGCAACACTTGAAGCAGTTTGATATCAACTTAAATCAAGCGAGTGAGCAAGATCAACTTTCGGCGGAGGAGATCTATCAGGCAAAGTGGATCGATGACCATCGGGTGATCAGGATCATACAGTTGCACCAAGGTTAGTGTCAAACATAGGTCCAAAATTGCAAGGTCAATCCTAGCCGTAGGTATGGGGAAGGACATGTGGCACAAGATTAGTATTTCATGGTTTCGCGATATGAAGTGGTCAAGGAGCAAAGTCATCAGAACTTGTGAAATGAAAAATCACGATGAGATCACAACCGTTGATCAAAGGAGAGATATGGACCGATGGATCAAATTTTCGCGATTTCAGGAGTCGAGAAAAGTAGGAGGGTAGAGTCTTGAAGACTCGCAACGCGTGAAATCCTGAAATGATCTTGACCATCCATTCCAGAAATACATGTGGTGCATGATCAACATGGATAAAGTCGTTTCGGTGGAGCTGAAGTGAGAAATGATGACGACCCAAGGTCTTGAAAAGCCGATGTTCAACACGACCGTCCGATGCAAAGGGATACACGTTGCCTAGTCCAAGCAATCACACTTTCGGGATTCATAAATTTCAGCAGGATCACAATGCAAGCTCGCGAAATGTGAAATGTCGAAGCAGCTGGGATATGTGTAAGGTCATGTCCCAAGGTCACATAGGGAGATGAAAAGGAGGTGTGCAAAAGATCAAAGCGCCCGAGTTGGTCATAGAGAAAGATCTGCGTGACCTTGAGGCGTCAGAATTGACTTGAAGGAGTCGTGAGCTCACCTAGAACATTCATGGGTGTCAGGCCTCGCCCTAATCCTGATGAAAGTAGTTAATGAAAATGGGGGAGGTAGTTGAAACCTCGTTTCACCACTTAAATGGAAATCATTGAAAAATTGGCAGTGAAGGGAAGAAAGTCAGCCAAAAGTTCTCCTGCCATGGATTATCTTGTGAATCCCATACTGATCTGATCTTGCGTCTGGCAAGAGAATGCAAGTGCAATATGACAAACAAAAATGCAGACACCAAGCCTTGAATTCACTGACCAGATCACGCTTCTGCAGGGATCAAGTTGCTTAGAGTATATATACTCAATTTTTATATTTTGTAATGGTCGATGGTTGAGCTAAGCTCCCGTATTGTAAATTTTTAATGAAGGCTTTGGTTATTTGGTTATGAGTTGCCTTCTGAGACTTCTTGTTTAATGAAAGTTATATTTCCTATCATCTCTTTTGCTTATGATATTGAAGACTCGGGCAGGGGTGATCCAGTCAAGTTGTTATGACTGTATTGTAATGTATGTTTGATTGCAATATTGTTATGACATTTTTAGTTTGTTGAAGTTTTGGGTTCAAGGAGATCTTGTATTCAGAGATTTTCGTCCGTAAGCTGCTGGAAGACCCGATGCCCACAACAAACCTCTACATTTCCTCACCCGTTCTTCCCCCTACTCATCACTATACTACAACTTACTGATTGAAGTTAGATCAATACCTCATCTTCTTATGCATGCCATCCCAATTTTTCCGAGTTAAAGCGCTATAATCCTAAGACTGCGTCCATTAGAACACCCTTAAATTTATTCATTGTGACATAAAACTGATGGGTACTGGGCTTACCTCTTCTGCAATCTAGAGGTGACTTCTAGTGATAACATTTCTGGCGCCATTGTCGGGGATGAAATTGAATATTTTCCCTGGGATTGAATGATAAAGCCTACTAGTTTTGAAGGTGCATCAGAGCTTAGTACATCAAAGATTGCAACTGTGCACCTAGTGAATCCACTGTGGTGACTCCATTTATGTGAATCCACTGGTGACTCCACTATTTCAGCTGTGGCTTGTAGGGGAAAACACACGAGGTCTACTCCACAACTGCCTCTAGCAACACCTTAAGTTGACCCAGATAAAATTATCAGAAAGGGAAAGGCCCTTCGATAAAGTAGTTTTACTGCTGAACCAAGTATTTTTGATGATTTTCACTGTCCTCCTTTAGAAACTTCGATATCTGCTTCTCGGTTTCCTATTATACTGTCTGTTGGAGTTTCCCGAAGTTTAAAGTTTGGGAGTGTTTCTGTTGAGTTTTCTCCTCCTGGTTTTGGATTGGAAGGATAAATATTTGTCACTCCTATTTCCCCTGAGGTTGTATCTTGGTATAGACCCCAGACCTCGGAAGATCTCCCCACTCTGGGTTTTATTACTCCTCCTCCTATTAGAGCTACTAATTTTTAAGAAATGGAAACCTCTCTTCCCTCTAACCCTGTAGGCTTTTCTCGAAATCCTCTGTTGTTTCCTTTTCCTCCCAAAAACTTATTTCTGGTCTCCCCTGTTCGAACCCCTTCCCCTCCTATTTCTCCTCCACCTATCATCCCCATGGCAGGTGCCAACCCCCCATAGAAAAAGAATGGACGCTATAGTAGCTGCCATATATGCCCCTCTCGTTTTTCCTCAACCTCTTAATGCCCTCCCAGCCTATGGCTACCTTAAGCAACTGCCTAATTTCACGGGGGAGGGAGATATCACCGCAGACGATCACCTTGCAACTTTCTAAAGTTATGCTGATAACTATGTCATACTAGACGAAGATGTGTGAATGAGGATTTTTGTCCACAGTCTTGATGGAGAAGCCGAAAATTGGTTCAGGGCCCTGATCCCTGGATCCATTGATGGGATTGAGGCTTTAGATGATATCTTCTTGAGAAAGTGGGGGGATAAAAAAGACTTCATGTATTATATCATAGAGTTTGTATCCATAAAGAGAAAAGAGGGAGAGTCTATCTCTGACTTCTCCAAGAGATTCAACAAAATGTACAACAATATCCTTGCTGAGATAAAGCCTACATAATCCTTTGCCAAAATTACCTATGATAGCGATTTTGACCCTGAATTCTACCTCCTATTAAGAGAGAGAAGATAGACCTCCTTGGCTCATATGCAAGATGAAACCTTGGAAGTAGAGTCTAACGTATTGGTAGTTGACCAAATCAGAAATAAGGCTGACAAAGACAAAGGAAGGGGAAGAGTTGAAGCCTCAACCTCCGGTTCCTCCGCCTCTCCCCCTCAAACTGACGAAGTAACTAAGTTACTAAAATCACTTTAGCCAGGATGGAAAGGTTGGAATTAGAGGGGAAGAAGACATACATAAATCCTCAAAATGTTGATAACAGTGGTAGCTTCAGGAGGCTGAGCAACCATGATCCTCAAATTATAAAGAGGAACATAGATAGGGATGATCAGAAAATTCAGACCCCTCTTCAAAACAACCTTGTTGCAGATGATGATGGGGAGGAAGAATACCTTGGCCCAAAAATCCACTATCTTGAAGATGCATCTCCTTATCCTCACTTAAATCTATCATCATACGCAGAGTCTCTCATGGACATTCAATTAAATGAGCTAAGAAAGGGGGATAAGGCCAACAACAGCCCAAATAAATACAATCTTAGGTCTAAGAATAAAGGTGGGAGGTCTGACATCCCTAATCAACCTCCCAGAGTAGAAAATCCTGCCAAAGTTTTAGCAGACAATAGCGAGGAAAATAAAGCACATAATCCCTCACCAGTAGCCAAAGGTCCTATCCAAGAGGTAAAGGAAATTTTGAAGCCCCCCTCCTATTTTAACTTTGAGCATGAAATTCAGAAGATTAGGATCCCGGTACCCCTTTCAGAGCTGGTCAAGCATGAATATTTCAAAAGATTCCTATCTAAACTGTTGCTACTTGAACCTTTGTATCATCCCTCAGACTCAATCAATTTGTAAGACAAGAATCCAACAGTCATCTTAGGTCCCATGGTAGAATATAGAGACGATTCATCCCCTCCCTTCTACACATCACTAAACATACATGACAAGGTACTTCATAATTGTCTGATGCATTCATGGGCCTCTCATAATCTCATGCCCAAAACTATTATGGAAGAACTGGGACTAAAAATCACAAAGGCTTATCATGACTTATATTCCTTTGACTCTAAAAAAGTGAAATGTCTTGGGGTCATCAAAGATCTAGTTGTGACCTTGTTCCAGTTTCCCATGAAAAGTGTGGTCATGGATATCATGGTAGCTGATGTTCCTCCCAAGTTTGGCATGATTTTGTCAAGATCTTGGATAAAATGACTTGGAGGAACATTGCATATGGACCTCACATATGCAACCATTCTTGTATTTGGGGGAGAACATAGAAGACTGTATAGAGAAGCTCAGTTGGCCTGTATCATTAATGATGAAGAAGACCCCACTAATCATGCTATCTTTTCCCTTGATGCTTATTTGGGATCCAACTTGTTACAACTTAGTGATTCTCCTGAAGCCCCGGTTGAAATCAGAAAGCAGACCCTTACCCTCTGTTAATATTCTCCTCCGATTACCTCCGTGTGGAAAATGTTCTTCGACGGAGCCTCTTATAGAGAAGGCGCTGGAGCTGGAGTGGTGCTTGTTTCTCATGTCCAAGAAGTTGTATCTCTGTCATTCAAGTTAGAATTTGAAACCACCAATAATGTGGCAGAATATGAAGATCTTATTTTGGGTTTGAGGGTTGCAAAATACATGGGAATTGAAGAGATATCAGTGTTTGGGGATGCTGAGTTGATTGTCCAGCAGATTAGAAATATTTATCAAGCCAAACACCCTCAACTGAGATCATATAGAAATTAAGTGTGGGATATGGTTGACAGTTTTTTCTCGGCTTTCAACATTTCATTTATTCCAAGAGAAGAGAATGTCATGGCTGACTCTTTGGCTATATCAGTGAGCAATTTCAGAGTACCTCTGCCACCTAAACTCAGGTATGATGTTGAGGTAAGATATAATCCCTCTATACCTGAAAATATCAAGTATTGGAAGGTGTTCGAGGACGATATTGAGATCAAAAAATTTATTGAGTCTTTTGATGAGTTCTCTGCATTGCAAATTGATCAGGATCATGATCCCGAAGGTGACCCTCATGCTGATGTATTTCTAAATAAAATTGCTAATCACCATATTGTTCAGCTTCCTAGAAACCACATTCCCAAAGGACTAGTTCCATTAGAAATATTGTTCGATGGGAACGATGTCGTGATAAAGTTTAAAGGCCCAACTGAGGATGTTGATGTAGCTGAGTGCAATATTGGCACAGAGGAGGATCCGAAGTTTGTCAAGTTGTCAAGCAGCCTGTCAAGGGAGCATAGAGCTGAGTATACTGATCTATTAAAAGAATTTTCTGATGTGTTTGCCTGGACCTATGAAGACCCCAAGACATACGACACACCTATCATTGAGCATAAGATCCCATTGAAAGAGGAGGCCAAACCATTTAGGCAGAAATTAAGACAAATAAATCATATGTTGTTGCCTATTATGGAAAGGGAAGTAAAGAAACTGCTGGATGCCCAAATCATTGTCCCTTTAAGATATTCAAAATGGGTTGTCAACCTGGTCCTGGTGAGGAAAAAGAGTGGAGAAATCAGACTCTATGTCAATTTCAAGAACCTGGACAGAAGCTCTAAGAAGGAAAATTATCCTTTGCCAAAGATGGAACACATGTTGTAGAGGGTGATAGGCACATCTAGGATCTCCATGATTGATGGATTTTTCGGCTACAATCAAATCTTTGTCTTGCCTGAAGACAGAGAAAAGACAACCTTCACCACTCCCTGGGGTACATTTATGTATGCAAAAATTCCCTTTGGATTAATGAACGCAGGAGCAACCTTCCAATGAGCCATGGGCAAAGCATTCATTGGAGAAAGAGATAAATTTTTGGTTGTCTATCTGGGTGACATAACAATCTTCTCCAAATCTGATAAAGAACATTGTCAACATCTGAGAAAGTTATTATCAAAATGTAGAAGGTTTGGTCTCTCCCTAAATCCCAAGAAGTCTTTATTTTCCATGCAAGAAGGAAAATTGTTGGGACACATCGTATTAACTGAGGGGGTCAGGATTGATTCAAGAAGGTTGGAAGCTATTCAAACGTTTTCACTTCCTAGATCCAAGAAGGAGGTTCAATCCTTTCTGGGAAAAATCAATTTTTTGAGAAGGTTTGTTTCAAATTTTTCTGAATTGGTGAAGCATATCACATGCATGCTTAGGAAGGCGAATGAAGTAAAATGGAATGCTGAATCTAGAGAATCCTTCAATCAAATAAAAAAGACACTGACTGAAGCATCTATGCTAGTCAATGCTGATTATTCCAATGATTTTCTGATTTTGTCCTTTGCTTCATTTGATACAATGGTCACTGTTTTACTACAAAAGAATGATGCAGGGCTGGAGCAACCTATTTCCTTTTTTAGCAGAGCGCTAAGAGACACAGAGGTTAGATATGACATCATGGAGAAGCAATATTATGCCTTGGTGAAAGATATTAAAGCTTTCAGAGTCTATGTTCTGCATTAAAAAAACATCGCATATGTTCCTTCAGCTTTTGTGAAGGACATTCTCATTCAGCCTGACATATACGGGAGAAGGAGCAAGTGGATTGCCAGAATCCTTGAATTTGATCTGGAAATAAAACCCACCAGGCTAGTTAAAGGCCATGGTTTGGCCAAGCTGTTGGTTGAATCTAATTGTAAAGCTTTGAAGGTTAACTTCATCAACACTTTCTTAGAGAATCAAAAGGCTAAAGTGTCTGATGGAGGCCCTCAAGACAACCCTCCATTGGCAAAATGTGCTTGGTACAAAGATATTATATATTTTATGTGAGAGTTGCGACCTCCAGATGGAATGGGAAAGAGAAAGGAAAGAGATTTAAAGCTCAAAGCAATAAGATATTTCCTTATTGACCAGGTCTTGTACTGGAAAGACCCTTTAGGTGTGCTTCTGAGATGTCTAGACCCACAGGAGGCCCAAAAGATTATGTTTGATTTTCATGACATCCTGTGTGGGGGGAATCATTTCTAGAGAACCATGGCCTATAAAATTCTCAGGGATGGGTACTTATGGCCTACTTTATTCACTGATGTCTGTGCGAAAATCAGGGCATGCATCAAATGTCAGAAATTCTTCAGGAAAGAACAACTCAAGTCTCTTCCATTGAAGCATGTGGCAGCTACAGGACCCTTTTAACAGTGGGGCCTAGACTTTATTGGGGAGATTCATCCTCCTTTGAGTGGTCAACATAGATGGATCTTGACTACCACCGATTACTTCACCAAATGGATAGAAGCTATCCCCACAAGGAGTGCTTCTCACAAGGTAATCATTGGTTTTCTTGAAGATATTGTAGCAAGGTTTGGTTGTCCGAAAAGGATCGTCACTGATAATGATGCATCCTTCAAGGATGAACCATTGGTCAAGTTTTTTGAGCAGTTCAGAATTGCATTGATTCACTCTACCCCCTACTATCCCCAAGGGAATGGACTCACAAAATCTTCTAACAAGAGCCTTGTAAATATTATCAAAAGAATGTTAGAGAACAACAAGAAAGCATTGGATTCAAAGATCGAATTTTCTCTGTGGGATGATAGAGTGACAACAAAGAGGTCGCTGGGTCTCTCTCCTTTCTAGCTTGTATATGAAACTGAAGCAGTTTTTCCTCCTCAGCTTGCCCTTCTTGTGTCGAAATTATTTCAGGACTGCCAAGGAGAACCTGATGACATGATCAGAAGGATACACCAGCTGGTAGAAGTGAAACAGACTAAAGAGAAAATGATGGACAGGGCACATGACCATCAATAGAGGATCAAGCAGTCGTTTGACACGAAATGTAGAGAAAATGATTTCCAGTTGGGCGATCTAGTACTCAAATGGGATGCACCTAGACAGGACAAGGGCGAGCATGGTAAATTTGAATCCCTTTAGATTGGACCCTTCAAAATTTCTGAGACACATTCAAATAATACTTACAGGTAGCATAATTTGGAGGGTAACACATTTTTTAGTGGCCCTGTCAATGGGCACTTCCTGAAAAAGTTTTTTGTTTAAATCCGCAGTCGGCTTCGTACCATTGTAAATACCGTTCCTGTTTTATGTTTGTTTTGTTTTGTTTTTAATAGGAGACTTCATAACCCAACACTAAGGCACTGGAACTTTTTGTTCTTGGTAGCTCGTAGGGAGCGTGCCATCCCCTATGGAGCCAAATGTCATCACATAAACTTGTTAAAGACTTAGGGGTTTGTGGTTTCTGTTAGCACTCTGTAAATTCTTTTCGGCTGAATAGACAAATGACAGAGGTAACTGTTTAAACCAACTTTAGAGCTGAGGCACTAGCTTGCTCAACTCAGAGAGGGCTCTCTCATGTCACTTGATATATCTATGGAAGATGGGGGCTAGATTCGGTTTGTTTTGGGGATTTTTAATAAAATTGTTGAAGAGCTAGAGATGACCTTTGGGCTATGGGGTCAAGAATGTAGGATGCATTGCCAAATCATGAAAACAATTAAGAGGAAAAAGATAAATGAGGAAGTGAATTCTGAGTTTATGCTTGAAAATTTAGATGGTATCAGCAGAAAAGAAACACACAACTATTATCATAGCATTATAGTAATGAATTTTGAAATGGTTTAGATGAGATAAACATAATCTAAATCGCCAAGTCGAGAGCATTGAATAATGAATTTTGTACTTTTAATTTCTCAATTTAGACAGAGGAAAAATGAAATGCAGAATAACAAGAATCACACACTATGGGAGGAAACGAGACTCATAACACCACCAGTTAGAATCTTTTCATAAAAAGTCCAAAATCTGCCTTTGCATCCATGTATTCATTCCATACCCAAAGATTTACAGAGTTTTCCTGCACAGAGGGCAGGCTCCTCCTTTCTCCATGTTTCTATACTCGTGAGACCAAGCATATATAGAGGAATTTCATGTGGAATTTAAAACGTTCCAAATTCCTCATAATTCTAAAATAGATACAAGTTACAAAAAGGAAAAAAAATATACTATTTAAAGGGACCGTTAGTAACCGGTCTTTCATATCATGAATCCCTTTTCTTAAGCTTCCATCTGTCCAAAAATTTCTGAAATACACCAAAATTTTACCTGAGGATTCACCTCAGCTTGGCGATTTCCTCTTCCAGGGTACTCAACCAATCGAGATTTTCTCCGATGCTCTCTATCATCTCAGTTTTGGCCTCTGTCCTCCACCTTTTGTTCCTCTTCCTCTTTGCGAATGGGTGGAAGGTGTTGTCCACGTGTTCATTTATGACGAGATCCCTCGTAACGAGGTTTAATTTGACTCCCAACTTTGTCTCAGTTGTAGGTTCGGTATGAAATTTAGTTGCCAGTATCTGGAAGACCCATCTTTCTTTCTTACTTTTTGACCTGCCTGGTACATTAGTTGAGAACCTAGTCATGCTAGACACCATTTGATGAGTATTATCCATACCTTTCGGACTTTGCAGAGACCTCGATTTGGCCACCCTTTGAATTTACAGAACTCAGGAAATAAACACAGGTCGAGCTTGTTTTTCTTACGCATAAGATGGAAATTTCCCAGAATAGGATAAAATGATTTCATATATGAGATTTGATGGTTTTTTGTACTTTAATCATGAATTACTGTCAAAGTACGTTGGTGTGCCACGCTTCATCAATCCAGTTCGAATGATGAGCCTCGAGTTAGTTATGCAATGACATCCTTTTGATAAGTTATATGGGAAAGTACCTGGACCAATGATGTGGGGTGATTTGACCAACTGCCATCCTTCTAGCGAGTTATTGATGTGACATTTTGAACCACGTGACATCGGGGCCATAGGAAGAGTGGTTTCGGGCAATCCCCTGTCTACCCCGATGCGTGTGTAAGAGCGCCATGCATTCCCCATCAAAACCATAGTGGTTTTTCCCGGTCTACCTTCGCGACATTAAGTTCCATGCTATTTGTCGGTTCGATGTGGGCCTCGACCATGGATATAGGATTATTCATAATCAACGGTCCATCGAGCTACTCCCTTCTTGCCTCCGATATATTTGTTCATATGCTGCTGGATATAGCTGAGTGCCCTAAAATATCATGCCTCTACTGTGGTATAGCATCTCGCTAAATCTCAGAAAGTTTTAGATCCCGATATGAAAATTGTTAAGGTGATAATAATTTCTACCTAAGTTTATATTTTTTCCCGTCTCTCCTCCTTTTGCAGACCCAATTGTAAGGTTTTTTCTTTCAGCTTATATTTTTCTTCTTTGTCTGCCTGAGAAGTGTCAGCCCTCAGCCTTCTAGTTTTCTCTTAAACTGATCATTCCCCTCTTCATCTCTGTCTCTGATCTTTTGTTTTCCCGAGCCCTCAACCAAATCATTCAAGTAAACTACACAAACCACTTTCGTGAGAACCAGGTGCAACACTTGAAGCAGTCTGATATCAACTTAAATCAAGCGAGCGAGTAAGACCAATTTTTGACGGCGGAGATCTATCAGGCAGAGTGGATCGATGACCATCGAGTGATCGGGATCATACAGTTGCACCAAGGTTAGCGTCAAACAGAGGTTCAGAATCACAAGGTCAATCCTAGCTGTTGGTATAGGGAAGGATGCGTGGCGCAAGATTAAAATTTTGTGGTTTCACGAGATGAATCGGTCAAGGAGGAAAGTCATCAAAACTCGTGAAATGTGAAATCACGATGAGATTGCTGCCATTGATCAAAGGAGAGATGTGGACCGATGGATCAATTTTTTGTGATTTCGCGAGTTAGGAAAAGTAGGAGGGTAGAGTCTTGAAGACTCACGACACATGAAGTCTCGAAATGATCTTGACCATCCATTCCAGAAAGACACGTGGCGCAGGATCAACATGGAGAAAGTCGTTTCGATGGATCTGAAGTGAGAAATGCCGATGACCCAAGGTCCCGAAATGCCGATGTTCAACAAGTACATCCTATGCAAAGGGATACACGTCACCCAGTCCAAGAAATCACGCTTTTGGGATTCATAAATTTCAGTAGGATCATAATGCAAGCTCACAAAATGTGAAATCCCGAAGAACCTGGGATATGCATAAGGTTGTGGCCCGAGGTCGCGTGGGGCGATGAAAAGGAGTTGCAAAAAATATCAAAGCGCCCAAGTTGGTCACAGAGAAATATCTGCATGACCTCGAGGCACCAGAATTGACTCGAAGGAGTCGTGAGCTCACCTAGAACATTCATGGGTGTCAGGCCTCGCCCTGATCTCGATGAAAGTATTTAATGAGAATGGGGGAGGTAGTTGAAACCTTGTTTCACCACTTAAGTGGAAAGCATTGAAAAACTAGCAGTGAAGGGAAAATAGTCAGCCAAAAGTTCCCCTGCCATGGATTTTCTTGTGAAGCCCATACTGATATGATCTTGCGTCTGACAAGAGAATGCAAGTGCAATATGACAGAGGAAAATGCAGACACCAATCCTTGAATGCAGTGACCAGATCACGCTTCTGTAGGGAGAAAGTTTCTTAGAGTATATATACTCAGTTTTTATATTTTGTAATGGTCGATGGTTGAGCTAAGGTCCCGTATTGTAAAGTTTTAATGAAGCCTCTGGTTCTATGGTTATGAGTTTCCTTCTGAGAATTCTTGTTTAATGACAGTCAACTTTCCTATCATCTCTTTTGCTTTTGATATTGAAGACTCAGGCATGGGTGATCTAGTCGAGTTGTTGTGACTGTATTGTAATGTATGTTTGATTTCAATATTGTTATGACGTTTTCAGTTTCTTGAAGTTTTGGGTTCAAGGAGATCTTGTATTCAGATCTTTTCCTTCTTAGGTTGCTAGAAGACCCGATGCCCACAACAAACCTCTACATTTCCTCACCCATTCTTCCCCATACTCATCACTATACTACAACTTACTGACTGAAATTTGATCAAGACCTCATCTGCTTATGCATGCCAGCCCAGTTTTTCTGAGTTAAAGTGCTATAATCTCGAGATTGCGTCCATTAGACCACCCTTAAATTTATTCATTGTGACATAAAACTAATGGGTATTGGGCTTACCTTTGCCGCAATCCAGAGGTGACTTCTAGTGATAACACATGTTATGAAAAAATTCATAAAAATAATCCTTTGAATTTTCTTCCCATAAATTAGAATGGTAAAAATGTATGGGCTCGGTGAAAGTAGGAGTCCAACTCCAATTGATAAGAGGAAAATGGGTCCTCAAAAAAATTTCATCCATAATGTATGCATACATATAGAAAGGATCATGTTCTCCTTTCGATTTTTGAGTTTTGTAATTCCCAATTTGCTTGGCTAAGTTATTTGACAACATTTTTCTCCAATCAAAAGTATATCCCTCGACAACTTCATGGATTATGGGAACCCATTATGTGGTAAAGTGCACATGGTTTTTCTTTCCAAACATTCTACATATCATCATGGCAATGTACAAAATATGGGCGTCGCAAGAGGATGTAGAATATATACCCTGTATATCAGTTTTGAACTTATTTTGATTTCCCCACCAATATTTTACTATATCATGCATAGTTATTCCATATTTTGTGCATTCATCATCCTCAAACTTCATTATAAATGATGGATTGTAAGTATATTTGGGGTTAGGGGTTAATTTTTACATTATGTGAATATATTCGGGTCGAAAGGAGCCGACAATGATCTTCTGGTGATTGTAGATGGTTCTCGTTTGGATATTCACATGCTCTAAGGCCCAACTTATCATATCAGTATATGGAATTAGTTTCGGTCGAGCTACAACTCTGTGAAGTTCAGACTTATCCACCTGACTTAGCTTACCTGAAAATGTCTCATCCCCTTCCTTAGCTGAATCATCAGAACAAAGAGAAATTTCCTGCTCTAAAATGTCATAAACCTACTTCCAAGATTAGTGACGTCTGTTATTCGATCGGTAGTGTCTGAAAGTATGTCTGTGTTTGAGTTTGATTCCTCAGTAAATGAATCTTCCTTCCTTCCTTCTTTACATGGTGCCATGATTCCAAAATACTGATATTGATCCTCCTGTGAGAAGCAGAAAGTCTTGTGAGTTCAGAATGCTGAATGTGAAAGTTCTGGACGCTAATAGAAAAATGATTTGAAGTTCGAAATACCTTTATTTACAGAATAATAATAACTAGTCATCCTCTCATTAATCTATTAACAAAGTAATCATACCAAAATATGTCAAATTTATTACCTGACGGTCGCAAAATTTTTCCTAATATTTTACCCTAGCCAACTGGATACATTTTGAATGGTTATAATTAAGATAAAGTACTTCGACAGTTCAACATTAGGGAGTTTTGAATGCAGAATAATGAATATCTCCCGAAGGATGAATTCATGAACCAACTAATCGACCTTTTACTTATTACCTCATTTTAATTGATCACGACGTAAGGTCACTTTTTACTTTTAAGTACTTTAGGATTCCAAGACTCCAGAGCTCCGAGGCTCCGTAAGTTTGCGTTTGTGGTGAGTAGAGTTTCCCCGAAGTCTGAATTTGTGGAATGATTACTTATTGTTAATCACACTTATTTAAACCTACCTATCTACTTAATATTTAGTGATTTGTTATCATGATCATTTGGGTGCTTTGACACTTCAACGCTCCGACACTTCGACACTTCTTTGAATTTGTTCTTGATTGATCTCTTGAAGGCCGAATTCACAGAGTGATTTGGCAGTGATGATGTCACTGTTGATGATGTGTCATAAAAAGTGAGTGACACATGTCACTTAAAAAAGTGAGAATGATGTGACTAAGGTTCCCAAAAGGAGTGCCACATGTTAACACAAATAAAGATTTGACATGTGTCTTGTGATTCATCAATAGATCTATTTAAATAAAAAATTTCCCAGGAACATGTCTCTGGGACACCGTAGCTTCGCGACTTTGTTTTTTTTTAGATATTTAAACACTTTGAGTTTGAATTCCCGAATCACGAAGTCCCGAAGTGAAATTTCTACTTCACTTTTGCTTAACCTTTACGCAATTCAATAACTATGAACTTGCGAGAACCGTCGATCTAGATGACTGTTAATTTTTAATGGTTGGTATTTGATGCGATCTGTCATGATATAACGGAAATCTCTTTTATTCTAAAAAGAATGACACCTCTAAGTTTTTCAAAATTTATTTCGAAGAGATCAAAACAAAAAGATTTCAAAATTTAATTTTTTGTTTGAAAAATTTGAAAGTCTTGTAACACAAGATATGAACGACTGTATGTACTGCTTGTACCCAAAATATATCACCCAACTTGGAATATTTCAACATGGTTCTGGCCATTTCCTGTACAATTTTTTTCTTCCTTTCAATGACTCCATATTGCTGAGGTGTCCTAGCTATTGAGAAATGTCTTTTTATTCCATGTCCTTAAGAGAAATCCATGAATTATTTTGACGTGAACTCACCTCCAGTGTCTGATATCAAGCACTTGGTTTTCAAATCAGTCTCATTTTCAACCATCTCTTTGAATATCCTGAAGCATTCAAATGCCTCTAAATGTTTCTTGAGAAAACAAACTTCGATCATTCTTGTATAATCATCAATTAGTAGCATGAAGTATTGTTTGCCATTTATCCCTTTTGTTCTCATCAGTCTGCATAGTTCGATGTGTACAATCTCCAATGGTTTTGTTGTAGAGTATTCTTTTGTCCAAAACTCAGTTCTTGTTTGTTTTCCATGTTGAAAGTTCTTGCACATAGTGTTTGCTGGCTTTGAAATTTCATGCATTTCTCTTTCCGCTTCCTTTCTGCTGATTTTGACAAGATTGTCAAAGTGCACATGGCCCATTCTTCTTTGCCAAAGCCAACTTTAATCTTCTCTTCCGAAGCAACATATTTCCTTCCCAATCTCATTTAAGATGTATATGTTGTTTGGATCCCTTATTGTTGTCTCCACCAATCTGCCTAATCTTTCTTTCCTTATCTCACATTTCTTTGAGTTGAACAAAAGTGTGTGTCCATGGTCACACATTTGACTCACACTTAGCAAATTATGCTTCATATTTTAGACAAGTAGGAAATTTTCATCCATGGCATCTTTGCTTCCAAGCTTAACTGTGCCCTTTCCTATAATTTTGGATGAGTTATCATTGTCAAACGAAACTGATCCATCTCTTTCTTTCTTTATAGTTACAAATCTGTCCTTGTTCCCTGTCATGTGATTTGAACAATCACTATCAATGTACCAATCACTTTTTCGACTTTGGGATTGAAGAGAAATTGAACATTCTTCAATGTTCAATTTATCCTACTTCCTTTTCCATATCCTTGATGGTTCTTTTACATGACTATTAAAATCCTGGTTTTTTTTTTCCCTTGGAGGAACAATCAACCTGCAATCTTTGGCTTCATGTCCAAAATTGTTGCACTTGTAGCATTCTACTTCATTATTTAATGAGCCAAAATTGTTATAGTTTATGTTATAATCTTCATGAGGTTTTTTGAGATAATTATTCCTAGAGTATCCTCCATAGTTTCTTCTGTTCTTAGCATAGGCTCTACAATTTATAGCCTTGTGCCCAAAATTGTTGCAGAAATAACATAACCCAAGAAATATAGTTTGGTACTTGTGTGTGGGAGATATTCTAGGTGGTGAAACTCTTTTGTAAATTCTTCTTGAGTCCTCTCCATTGCTGGTTGCTTATTTCTTGTTCCTTTGATTGGATGATCTTCTACATGAATGATCTCCATTACCTAAATATTCTCCTTTGAAGGCTTGCATTTTTCCTTCTTGATGGGACCTCTAATGACTTATGCATAACTCTTTTGTTCTGCTTCCTTTTATGTCGTTATGGAGCTTGAACCCTTCTCAATATGAGTTTGTTTGTATCCTAGTCTAGAATTTTCATAGCACGACCTTTGACTTTTGATGATTTCATCTAATATTTTTGTGTTGTTTCCAAAGTTCTGTCAAACGTCCTTCTTATAAAGTTATTTTCTTAGTGATACTATGTCAACTTCCAAAAATTTGTTTATTTTATGCTTTTCTTCCAACTGTTTCTTGACTGTTTCTTCAATCACTTTGGATTCTTCCAACCAAACCTTTAGATTTATGATAATCTGTTGGACTTCTTCAGAATTTTTTTTAGGCTTTTGAGAACCCTCCTTGAGGGACTTGTTTTTCCTCCTTTCCCTCTTTAGATCACTTAAAGAATTGACTAGTTCTTCCTCAAGATCCACTTCTCCTTCTTCATAATCTTCTTTGTCATTTTCAAGGGTTCCTTTATGAGTTTGCATTGCCATAAAGATCACTCTTTCAAAGTCATTGTCACTATAATTATGCTCATCAGATGAGGAACTATCTTCTTTTGAGTAGAGATTTTTCTTGAAAACTTTTCTTTGATTCTTTTCTTGTCTCCTTTTTGATATTTCTTTTCTTTATTGGGAACTTCTTCTTCATAACTATCTAAATTCTTAGCATAAGGACATTTGGAAGAAAAATGACCAATTTTACCACAATTAAAGCACTTTAAGGGAAGTTTACCTTTGTACTTGCTAGTTCCTTTCTTCAACCTTTGTACTTGCTAGTTGGCTATCTATTCATCTTCATCTGAATAATTATTGTATCTTAAGCTTGACTTTGAATTTTTCTTATTCTTTCTTGTCTTCTTGGATGATTTCAAAGCTGCTTCCTTCTTGTATGGATTATCCTATTCTATTATCATCTCATAATCTTTAAGTATTCCATGTAGCTCGTCCATGATCAACATAGAAATATCTACTCTTTCTTCTAGGGATGAAATCTTAGGATCAAATCTCATTGGAAGAAAACTTAGTACCTTTTGAACAGTTATCGAACCTTTAATTTATTCTCCTAATCCTTTAACAACATTCACTATTTCATCACCTCGCAGAAAATAAGCTACAATATCTTTATCTTCCTTCATTTTTAGTTGTTCAAATTGACCTCTATAAGTTTGAATCTTCCCCCCCTTAACTTTGGCATCTCCTTCGTAAACATTTTGAGGATTGTCCCAAATTTCGTTTGGAGAATCACAATTCATAACCTACATATACTGAATTAACTAGGCCACTCATAATAACATTCGTAGCCTTCGAATTGTTTTGACAAAGTTTATTTTCATCTTTATCTGTTTGGGGGGAGCTAGGTGCCTTGTATTAGTTTACTACTGCTCGTCGGACATCAAATACCCGTGCTTGCAATTTTTTTTTCATCCTTCTTCTCCATAAGGAATAGTTATGAACATCAAACATTGGCCTTCCATTCTTAGTGCAATGCATGATCTACCTTCCAGTGGTTATACTATTTCTGAAGGACCTGCTCTGATACCAATTGTTGGAATTATCAATAATATTGAGAGGGGGGATGAATCAGTATTAGGCACTTTTTACCATTTTTAACCACAACATGTAACCATCAAGTTATCAATAATTTATCACTTATGATTTCATTCAATATATCATAAACATATAACCACAGATACACAATACACAAGAATTTTACGTGGAAACCCAAATGGGAGAAAACCAAAAAACACTTTTTAATGTATCAGAAAATTACATCCAATGGAAGAACCAACATCCAAAAATTATCTAGAAATAATTGGAAGGAGACACCAACCCCTTGGTTTATAGGATCCAACTTGAAGGAAGCTACAACTCTCTAAATTCTCCAGTTTAAAATGGAAGGGGGCTCCAACCCCCTTTCCTTGCCCCTTCCTCCCTCCATTAATTATAAATAAGAGAATCAACCTGTCACTGTTACTGTCACTGGTATTGATACATCATAATCATCATCAAAACTGGTTCAACCCCAATAACCACATAAATCTTATGCCAAGATCTCCAAAATGTCCCCCAAATCATATGCCCAAAATAACTAAGATATGCTTCAAGCATGTACCAAAACCTCCAAGATGTGCCTCAAATACATATAGAAAAACATACCTTTCATCATGTGAAAAACCTAGTGCATGAGATCTTAGATCATCAAACCTTCCTTTACTTCAGCATCAAGAAAAGAGCATCTTATTCAAATCCTTCCTCAACCTCGCGACATTGGACTAGGGAACTAGTGGGGCCTC
>JZKD02S2163506.1:284178-302989 GCA_000966675.3 Picea glauca
GTGAGGCTGCTACCTCTGTTTTACAAGCTGCAACTTGTTTGAGAGCACCGACTCTCTTGTTTCTCTAGCACCCACTAGAAGGAAGCACCAACTCCCCTAATGTTCTAGCACCAACCGGATGGAATCACCAACTTCCAGTTACACAAGCTCCAACCTGTATAACAGAGAACACTTGTTCTCCCCTACACCACCCTGCCACCCTGGTTTCTCTGGCTGCAACCAGATGGAAGATACAACTCCCTGTGTTCAAGATCCCACTTGAACCTCTGAGGACAACAGTCCTCCCTAGCACCTCCCAACCACCCTGGAATATGAATGAATAAATAAACAAACAACTACACAGATAAATCGATTCTTACCACTTCTTCTCTGTTCTGTAAATCTGGTCTTCTTCTAACTGTTCTGCAATTCTTCTCTTCCTTTGTCTGTTCTACAATTTTGCTCTACTTCAACTTGTTCTGTCATTCTTCTCCGTTTCAAATCTTTTCCTCATTTGTTACTCTTCTCTGAGTTTTATATCACACTGCACACATTTTCAGTCTCACACTGCGCATCCTGTGATTTTCCCTTTCTTACAGTTTAATTCATTTTTCGTTTAGAACGACCAACCTTGCACAGTCTGTATCTTTTTATTTTATGCACCACGCCCACAACGGTTACACTTCACATATTCTTAGTCAAAATAAAAACCGTTCGAGCAACTGAAACACCAACCGATCAAGAATCATGAATCAATTTTTCTAACTGATTCGTAACTGATGAATTAACTGTGAGAGAGAACAGTAGCCCTCCGATCATATTCAAGTTTATCTGCACTGTTGGATGAACTTTATTAATCTTGCCTTTAAATCGGGTTTCGACATTTCGACATTCCTGTGGCCAAGTGTCTCGACACTTCATGTCGCGATCTACGAAACTCCAATACAGAGCTTTTTTGCGCTAGCTTCTTCCTCTATATGACCAAGGCCATGACCAAGCGCTTATGTATAAAGTGATTTTCGCGAATTTGTATTTCATGAATCTGGAGATGAGGCATATCGACTCTCCAAGTCATGATCCCCAAAACTCCAAAATGGAGCTTATCTGAACTGAATCCTTCCCTTCTCGTGAGCACCGACAGTGACCATAGGCTGTGACCAAAAGGTGCTTCATATTTCACAAGTTTATAAACTTCATCGAGTTTGATCGACGGTTGAAATCTCCATAGATCCGACGGTCCAGATCTTATCGCGATCTTGCATCTCGCGATTTTCCACACCATGCTCCGTTGACTCCAAGTCAGTGACTTGTCCTATGATTCGACGGTCCAGATCTGATCTTAATTCAATGGCTCAGATCATATCGCGATTTTGCATCTTGCGAGTTTCCACACCATGCTCTGTTGACTCCAATTCAACAACTTGTCCTATGATTCGATGGTCCAGATATGATCTTAATTCAATGGCTTAGATCATATCGCGATTTTGATGTTCTTGTGGTTATGTTTCTTGCCTCTCCAAGTCGTGATTCGTGAAACTCCGAAATGGAGTCGAATCAACGGTCCAGATCACACCTTGATCTGACGGCTGCGATTAAATCATGATTTCACATATCGCGATTTCGGTGGTTATATTTATTACCTCTCCAAGTCGCGATTCGTGAAACTCTGAAATGGAGTCGGATCAACGGTCTAGATCACATCTTGATCTGATGGTTGCAATTAAATCACGATTTTTCATATCACAATTTCGATGGTTATATTTCTTACCTCTCTAAGTCGCGAGTCGCGAAACTCTGAAATGGAGTCAAATCAATGGTCCAGATCACACCTTGATCTGACGGCTGCGATTAAATCGTGATTTCGCATATTGTGATTTCGAAGGTTATATTTCTTGCCTCTCCAAATTGCGAGTCGCGAAACTCCAAAATGGTGTGGGATCAACAGTCCTGATCAAAACTTGATCTGACGGTCATCGGGAATTGGAAATGGGATCCAACGATTAGAAATGTTGCTTCTCCTCCTGAGCTTACTTTGTTCCTCTTACTCTGATCTTGCCATTGATGATCTGCCAACAATCCTATGCACTATCTCTTCTAATCTTATTCGAATCTTCTCTGCAGCGTCTTCTCATAATTCCCATCTATTACATACTTTTTGTACTCATTCCATCTTCATTGCTGTACTTGCCATCAATGAAAAGCATTCGCTATCTGTTAAATATTTGCCAACAAAGGTTCGATCTTAGGGAAGATCCACAACTAAAGGAGAGGAATCCTCAACTTATCCCAAAGATATCTCAAGTGGTTAGGCCTCTCCAAGCCTATATAAGGAGGCCTCTTCATGGTGAAAGAGGGAGACATTGTGAAGCATCTAACTTATGATCTCATAAGGAAGATATCATTGAACATCAACATTCTATGTGGATTATTTGAGCAAGGGTCTGGACAAAGGGATCTTGATGAAGCTGCTGCACTACATTCATGGCTGTAAGCACCACTTTGTTCTCATTAATATAAATCTATTCTTGTCCTATTTCCTTTAAATTTTTCATACATTTCATGAACTTATCTCTAGTAGATAGATCTGTTTTTGAGACAATCTCAGTAGAATAGGAAGTTTGTTGTGTCTTTGTTTGTTCTACAATACTTATTGAGGAGCTTAGGATCGAAGCTGAAGTTGGACTGTACGAGGACAAACGCCATTAAAAAGGTACACTTTTCTTGTTCCTCTTCATACATTAGCTTAATTATATCTAAAAGGAATGTCAGTGTCCACAATATCATTTTTTGTCGTGGTCATAAGGGTCTAGTATCCAAGAGAGAATACACTTGTCTGCAAGGGAATTTTTCTGTAACAGAAATTGGTGACTCCACTAGGGAGGGACTTTGATTTCCGTTTCCTTTCCTAGGTTTGTTTTTTGGCCTTTTCTCATTCTTTTACCGTCTCCATACTGTGTCTCTGATTATTATATCTGTTGATTGCCTCCATCATATTCACCCTAATTGTCTGAGTTTTCTTGAATTTTTTGATTTTCTGGGAATTTTTCTGAATTTTGAGAGCCTAGCGCTCCCCTTCCCTTGCTATCAGAGCGTTGGCACTCCCTGCTGGCCTTACATAGAGCATTGGAACTCTTTGGATCCATTTACACTAGATCACTTCCCCTTTTTTGTGAAAAAGCCTTCTAGGGTGTTCATTCTCTCATATCATTCTTGCTTTTGGCACTGTAAAAACTCGAAAATGTATATATATACGACGTGATTGAAAAAGTTTGATTACATACAAAATGGTACATAGATAGGAAAAATGTAGGTCCTCAAACCCATAAACATCGTCATACAGACTATATAATCATCAGGAAGATCCTAATCTCCCTGCATCACATTATGTTGCGAGTAACATATCACTGCACGAGCTATTCACCTTAGTAGAGAGTTAAGACTCTCAGACACTCCCACAATGTGTCTTTGTAGATGTAGTGGCACTTCCTGCCTCCTAAGATGAGGGATACCCATTGTGAGGCATTGGGGGTTTCTTTCAACCTCCTGGAGACCTCCTGCTACTACCCCTTGATCTAACACTATCTAAGCATCCTTGCGATGCCCCAGTGATGGAATATCCGTCGAACGTGTTGCTCCCCTATCTGCGTGATGAAATGATACATTTGTTAATGACTCTTCTATGTACCCTAATTTTTTTTTTATATAACATTCAAAAATTAAAAACGCTTGACAAGATCATTGTTTGGTTTCTTACCCGACGCATCCCAATCCTCCCCCGCTGGAAGAGCCAAGTCCAAGTTGCCCTGAAAATCTACTCTGACGTATGGAAAATATTCTATCACGATCAATTGGTGTCTCAACCAAGCGAAGAAATCACTGGTGAATCTAAACTTTGAATCTGGGCCTAGTCTTGGAGATAAGATAGTCCACTGCTCCATATGTGGTTCTCCCACTGGTCGTACTGCTAATGCAATATGAGGTTGCATCCCAGGAATGCATTCTAAGAAGAATGAAACCAAGAATGAACCATACCTGAATTTCTTTTGTTGCCCTGCTCTGCATCTTGTAATTTTCTCCTTCACATTGTGAAGGAACCCTGAACTCAAGTTAAACAGTGTTGGCTCTAGACACTGTAAACCATAGGCCACCCGTGATCTTGAAACTAGGTGTGTGCTTGTACTTCTCGCTATTCTCATAATGGAAAACAAAATGGATCAAAGAGATAGATCCATGATATCTTTGATCACGATTCTACCTCCCACTAGTCTCGCTCCTGGGACACAATGGTTTTCCAGGTACTCATCCACATGTGCCGGAAGTGCCCGTTGTCCGGTTAAAACTACGAGAGCCCCTCTTTTTGAGAGACCAGTCAAGAAGTATACATATTCCAATGTGATAGTAAGAATATGTGTTCCAATCTGGAATTCTTGTGCTGCAACATTCCATAGCCCGATCATATGCTCGAGAAGAAGAACCTCTTTCTTCATTTTTTGCATTTTGAAATATTTGAGGAGACCAAAATTCTTCAATGCGGTTATCGATCGGGGGATTTGCAAAGAGACCACGTCATCGAGATCATTCTCTCTTTATTTCCACTCAAGCATGATTATTTCCGAATTCACGTGCAATCATAAACAGCTAAAATTCATTAATCATATTTTTCGACAATTTTTGGGCAATTTTCAAAACTTAAAAAAAAAAATTGTTTCCTTTGTCTATGAGGCCAACACCCCTTTCATATGCACCAACATAGCCCTACAACATCCATCAAGGTGCTTTAAAATTGAAACACACACCATTCACGATTTGAGTGAGCGTTGGTTGTTTTTGGGTAAATTTTCTTGTGTTTTTGGGCAGCGCTCTCAAGACCACCATATCAGAGCGTTGGCACGCCCTTCATCGACTATTAGGGGCGTTTTCCAAATCATGCAACACTTTCCCACTACTTCTAAAGAAGAACTGATAGTTTTGGGCTCTTGGGCTGACCCAGGGCATTAATTTATATATATAATTATTTCCTTAAAACAAAATGTGAACCATACAAATGAAACAAGGGAAGAAGAGCACCAACCGGGTCCAAATGGTGAGGAAAATGGTTGACCGTAGCTCCGACATTGAACAATGAAATATTCACCTCCAAAGCACAAATTCTCCACTGCTACAAATCTTTGGACGAATGAAATGGTAAATGACATTTTTTACCCCTTTTTACTATTATACATTTCATTTTTGCCTAAGATATAGTTTTTTTGGCTTTTCAAAATATTTTGGAGGCCTTTTTAATCCCCTGGAATGCAGTTTTGACATTATTGACAGGTTTCAGAGCAGTTTTGTTCATTTTTTCATCTTGTCACATTCACGAGCATACTCTTAGTTTGTTCTCAAGCTCAAACACATAAGAACGCGCCGGGTAAAATTTTATCTCTTTTTCAGACCCGCATGGATAAACGAAAAGAGAACACACTGGAGTCGTCTTTAAACTCTTTTCAGACTCTCTAAATGTGAAAATATTGTCGAGTGATCTTTCTTCCTTTCCCACTCGTTAAAAGGTTTGAAAGGGGGTATTTCGAGTGATAATTTATCTCTTTTTTCAGCTCGCAATACTAACATTACAAAAAAGGAAAACATTGGAGTCGTCTTTAAGTTGTTTTAGACTCTCTAAATATGAAAAACCACCAATTTTACCTTCTCTAGACTCGTCAAACAATCATACATTGAAAGGACCATACAAGACCGAACCCTTAACTCTTCCAATTTGTTAAACAAAGGAAGAGGGACTTATCGAAGGTGAGTTATATCGAGTATGTGTTACCCTCCTTGAGCTTGTTAAATTAAAAAAGAGATACTCGTCTATCTAGATGGGGGGAAAAATTGAAGGAAGCAAGCCAAGTAGTTTTTGAGAACATTACCAGTAAATCTTACAGTTGCCCTTGAGCACGACACTTTGTCTTTGCATGCATTTTAATCTGCTAAACCTCTACATTGAACCAATCCTCTGAGTGTCTTCACTCCTTTGGGTCACCTGACGAAAGTCACAGTATCCACTGCATTATCAAGTTTTGGTCCATGTCAAGTTTCTGCTGTTGTGCCTCAGTGTTCAAGGGAAGTATCTGCCTTAAGAGTCAACCATCACAAAATCCTGTTCCAATACCCATGTCAGTCCATGTTATTTTGATCCACCAATTACATATCTGTGTCAGTTTCATGTCGTTGATGGGGGATACATCAAGGCCCTCCTTCAATGAGTCTATTCTTGTCGACTTCAGTACATTATCAAGGAGTTAGACTTGGAAACCAGTTAGTATCTTGGGACTTGCATGCCTCAATGGAAGGCCTCCTCACATCCGACAATGGGTTTACATCATTGACCTATGATCAGATGATTCCATGGATGTTCGACTTCAAATCATCCATTCACATTCATTGGAATGTACTAGAGTACTTTGGGAATCATTGACATCAATGATGATCTCCCTCACGCTTGTTAACGGTTTACCTCATTGACTCGTAATCAAGTGGTTTCTTCCATGTTTGACATCATGACATCTATTCACATGGTTAGATTCATACTACATCAGGATTAGTAAGAAGACCTTGGGTTGATTCATCACTCCTATGTGCACTTTTCCCAGGTCACGATGAAGTTTCTTTTGAACATTGATACATATATTGTTACATAGATCCACTTTGTATTGGTCGTGGCTATGTCTTATCATCTCATATATCCACTATGTATTCTTCGTGGCTATGATCAGTTCAGGTCATAGGAGTATAGATCCACATTGTATCTTCAGTGGCTATACCTTTTTGTCAATATAATTATGGATCCGCAGTGTATTTTATGGCAACCATACCTTGAAAGTCTTTATCACTCAAGCATAGGTATGCCTACCTTGGGTTTGAAAAATGTCATAATATTTGTTGGATGGTTGTGTGAAGCTTCTATCAGGTTCTCTCAGTCCATACCCTTGCTTGAAAAATTCTACAAAGTACTTCAGTCATCAGTTCCCGTCTTCTAACTTCACACTTTGGAGGGAAATATTTTACACATCAAAATTACTCACTTTGATAGTGTCACAAGTGTCATCATTACAAGTGTTGTAAGTGTCACATATTGTCTGCAAGTGTTTCATATTGACCACAAGTGTCGCAAGTGTCTCAAATATAATATTTTCATCTTGTCTATGTTGTGTCTTGGATGACATTATCAAGAACACTTACAAGACACCTCAAAAGACTGGTTTTGAAGAAGGGAAGTCATTTGACAAAGAGTGCAAGTATTTTTCCACTGAGAAAACCACTAAAAAATCATTTTTTGGAAGGGAGCACTCCCCTATACACTGTCAGGGAGCACTGACGCTCTGTGCCCTCTTCTGGGGGAGTGTTGAAACAATCTGTGCCCCATTCTGAGGGAGCACTGGCCTTTTTTGAGAGAATTGTTGGATTGTTGAGGGAAATCAGGGAAGAATCCCTTCATATCTGGAGTTGGTTGGATCCGAATCTGAGGTCAAGGTTTGATCTTAGGGAAGATCCACAACTAAAGGAGAGGAATCCTCAACTTATCCCAAAGATCTCAAAAGTGGTTAGGCCTCTCCAAGCCTATATAAGGAGGCCTCTTCATGGTGAAAGAGGGAGACATTGTGAAGCATATAACTTATGATATCATAAGGAAGATATCACTAAACATCAACATTTTGTGTGGATTATTTGAGAAAGGGTCTGGACAAAGGGAGCTTGGTGAAGATGCTGCACTACATCCATGGCTATAAGAACCACTTTGTTCTCATTAATATAAATCTATGCTTGACCTGTTTCCTTTAAATTTTGCGTACATTTCATGAACTTGTCTCTAGTAGATAGATCTTTTTTTGAGCTAATCTCAGTAGAATAGGAAGTTTGTTGTGTATTTGTTTGTTCTATAGGAATTATTTAGGAGCTTAGGATCGAAGCTCAACTTGGAATGTGCAAGGACAAACACCATTAAAAAGGTACACTCTTCTTATTCCTCTTCATACATTATCTTAATTAGATCTAAAAGGAATGTTAGTGTCAAAAATAACATTTTCTGTCTTGGTCATAGGGGTCTAGTATCCAAGAGAGAATCCACTTGTCCGCAACGAGATTTCTCCGTAACAACGAGTCGGGCCCAAAACCCTATGTTATCTCCTTTAAAGGATGACTGTCATATCTAATGGCTAAGAGATATCAACTGTAGATATTGTGTGTAATATTGAGAGTTGTTAATCCTGAGATTAACTTAATAAACCATCTCGTAATCATCATGACGTTGAATATCGAGAATAAAAAACTTTACACCATGCCAGGAAAATCCTAATATTTGGTGTCCGAGGCTACGTGGCACCCAACAAGTGGTCCATGTGTCACTATGAAGGAAGTCCACATGTCACCCCATGGTGGTGCCATGTGTCACATGGATTTGGTTGAATTGGAAAGGGATCCATGGGGAAAACGAGTGCCATGTGTCGAGCAGTATGGCAGACATGTGTCATGCTACACGTCATACCACTTGTCTCACTACGTGTCATACCATGTGGAAGTAAGGGATTCACTGATGAGTCAATGAGAGTCAATCGACCCTCATACCACCGAGGAGTTTTGTTACCTAGATGTGTTGGGAAGTTCGATAGACCGGTGATCCAGTGTGATGTTAGAAGTCGTTGCACAAGCAATCACATGTGAACATATGTTAGTGCATGAATGGGTGAGTCAAGGGCCCTATGGTGACATGAAGTCCACATTAGCAGGCCACATGTTAGGTGGTAATAAGGCCATGAGGGGATGCTGCATGTCATATCGTGAAAAAACCATGTGTCAGAGGGATAATTTAGCCACCAGATCGAGCCTTGAGTTTAGAATGGACATGAGATTGGTACGATGGGCTGATAATCCAACATCAAGTGGTCAAATGTTGAGATATGGTGGATGTCAGTTGGATAGGAAACATGTTCATGGTGCTAGCTCATACCGGATTGGGCGTATAGGGAGGGGGTTTATGCAAACATTTTTGGTGAGTTGATGGTTCGGTAACCCAATCAGACATCGAATGATGTTGACTAGACAATGCTCGATAGACAAGTGGAACCTTATGACAGGGCCATGTACCTTGAGAACAAGATCATGTCAGATTGGGCCTTTGGGCATATAATACTTTGGAAAATTGGTCGAGGTCTCGGGACCCAATAGGCCGATATTCTAGAATAAAAGGTGGCATGTGCCACTAATCCATATGGATCTCGGTGGCCATCCTCCTTTTCCACTGAATCACCATTTTGAGCCTGTGGTTTTGATAAACCATGATATTCACCCTTTTGATGGGGAATGGAATGTAATTTCATATTCATTTTTTAATTATAGACATCATGTAATGATTTCCTAGTGGTCTTATGTACATGCCTACAACATAGCGTTAATGCACCAAATCCCATTATAACTATGCAATTAAGCACACTTAGGCTAGAGTAGTATTGGGATGGGTGACTGCCCATTAAGTCCTAGTGTTTTACATGCCTATGATATTTTATAAACTTAGTCCAATTTATCCCACATGCATCATGGGAATTGTTCTCCTCTCACTCTCTCATATATAATTGAGGTGAAGTAGGACCTTTAGGGAGGAAATGGAGTGTATGTAAATCTTGTTGTGAATGAAGTGTAACCAACATCTCTTTCATTTCATAGATAGGATACCCCATTTTGCCAGTTTGTGTTCTACACTATTTTTATCTCATGTTCATTAATGGAAGTTGGTTTTCAATGTATTTATGTGTTCTCCACATTATATCTATGTATTTCCTTGTTATATATCAGTTATATTTTAGTCTTTGTGTCGTTCTCAAAATAATCCAGATCAATGGTATCAGAGTAGGTTTCTCCTTGTCATTTCTCAGAGCAGGTCCCTGATGAGGTCAGGGTATAGAGAGTTGGGTCTCGATCTAGTTTCGTTTGAGGAAAACCGCTCTCACTATCCTAAGTGACCTCCCATGGTGGAATAAAAGAGAGATGAAAAAGCGTGAGATCCTTTCAAGACGTTCCTCAAGGAAGCCCTCGTGCGACAAATGAATGAGATTATGGACAACTTTTCTCAGATCCTTCAAAGAATACCGATGGCAGTGACTGAGGAATCTTCAACAATAATCTATTTCGCAAGTGCAACACCCTTCAAGGTACAAGTCAATTTTGATATCCCCTTATTTGAATGCCAAATAGATGCAAATTCTCTAGAAAAATGGTTGAATATGCTAGAAGGTTATTACTTTGTCCAAATTTTTTCCGACAGTGAAAATATCACCTTCATGCTTCTTAAATCCCTTCCCCATGTCAGAGCTTGGTGGGAAGGTTACCAGGAGAGGTACACAATGGATGAATCTACACTATTTGGGAGAGAACCCACTTGGGAAGACTTTGTAGATTCCCTAAAGGAAGAATTCTACCCTGTCGAAAACTATGATGACCAATATATGAGATGGACAATTGTGCGTAAGAAAAGATACCAAATGGTGCTGGAGTACACCAACATATTTCATACCTTGCACTCAAATTTGGGTATCAAAGGCTCCAAGAGACACCTAGTTTTGAAGTACCACAATGGTCTACACAGGTACATCCAAACAAAGATGGATTTCTTGGACATCTCCTCATTGGGAGATTCTTATCAATATCCAATCAGAATTGAGAAGAAATTCAAGCAATAGAGTAAGTGGGAGAAGCATGGAAAATGAAAGTCTAACTCACATAATGAAGGACAGAGCAAGGAAGGCCAACCTCAAGAGAGCCAGTCCTATATACATGTAAATAAGGGTAACAAGAAGTCTAAGAAAGACACCGAAAAGTGGCGTGAGTTCCAAAACAATGCTTGGCACAACACTGATGAATGTCGCTTAATACAGTCATTGGTGGCCGAGCTCAAAGAAAAAGAGTCGAACCTTGACTTGGACCCTGATTCAAAAAATAATAAAAGGAGACACATCATTGATGCAAAACCCACTGCTACCGTCGCAACTGCAACAATCCAACTAGAAGAGGATCCTGAGGAGGGGGAGCGAATCTTCCATTCACAGATGTGGGTGAAGGGGACCCCAATGCATTTTTTTTGTTGATAGCGGAAGCCAAAAGAACACCATCTCAACAGAGATTGTCAAGTAGCTGGATTTTACAACAACACCACAACCACAACCATACAACGTTGGGTGGATTTTCGAGGGTCAAGATCTTTGTGTCAACTAATAGTGTCGCCTATCTTATGACATAAATCCCTTCAAGGATGAGGTATTGTGTGATGTTTCTCCATTGGAAGTCTGCAATGTTCTATTAGTTCAACCATATATGTGGAAGAATCATGCTGTGTATGAGTCTCGACCCCATAGAATCATTGTTACTCTGGGGGGTTAGATATACCAGATACCAAAGGTAGTTCTGACTATTGTCCCACCAAAACAATGCCAAAAATTAATCTATCATACTGCAAAGTTTAGCCTCTTCACAATCTGATAATAAGGTGAACATAAGGACATTGGAACCACTGTAGCCTCAGCCCAAGACCTTTCTATCCAACATAAGTAGATCGAAAATATTGTAGAAGAGTACCAAGATGTTCTTGCTGCACCTACGGGGGTGCCTCCACATTTCTTAGTCAAGCAAGGTTATAACATAACCCTTCATACTCTTCATGCTACATCTTCACCGAAAAAGTCACCCCACACTCAGGTAGGCCATGCATCTATATTGGTTGAATGGATCCAACCCCTCCAACAACAAGTTCATGACAACCTTCAACAAGCTAAGCGAGACAACTTCTTTATCAAGGTAAGCAACGCACCAAGCTTCGGATTTAGCAGAAGTATCCCTATATCCCAATGGAACTTGATGCAATGTGGACCATTGCTTCCTAAGCAGGGATGAATTATCTAGATGGATCTTGGTGGCCATCCACCTTTTCCACTGAATCACCATTTTGAGCCCGTGGTTTTGATAAACCATGATATTCATCCTTTTGATGGGGAATGGAATGTAATTTCATATTCATTTGTTAATTACAAACATCATGTAATGATTTCCTATTGGTCTTATGTACATGCCTACAACATAGCGTTAATGCACTGGATCCCATTATAACTCAACAATTAAACGCACTTAGGCTAGAGTAGTACTTGGATGGGTGAACACCCATGAAGTCCTAGTGTTTTACATGCCTATGACATTTTATAAACTTAGTCCAATTTATCCCACATGCATAATGGGAATTGTTCTCCTCTCACTCTCTCATATATAATTGAGGTGAAGGATGCCCTTTAAGAAGGAAATGGAGTGTGATGTAAGGCTTGTTGTGAATGAAGTGTAGCCAACATCTCTTTCTTTTCAGAGATAGGCTACACCATTTTGGCAGTTTGTGTTCTACAATGTTTTTATCTCTTTTTCATTAATGGAAGTTGGTTTTAACTGTATTTCTGTGTTCTCCATAGTGTCTTTGTGTATTTCCTTGTTATATATCAGTTACATTTTTTTCCTCATGTTGTTCTCAAAATAATCCAGATCAGCCATGCCAGTAGCCGCGTCTATGTTAGAGGGTGACGTGGAGCCATATGGGTGCCACGTGGAATTATTACGGAAGAAGACTTAAAATTTTTAAGAGGACATATCTTTTGATCCAGAACTTGGCTTGAGACAAATTTATAGTTGTTGGAAATCTCTGGATGAGCAGAACCAATTTACAAAGTCTAATTGAAGAAATGAATGGTTGTAAAAATAGAAAACTTTGGACACCCCATCCCTTAGAATATACTTAAGGGGTTGGGTGTGTTACAAAGTGGTATCATAGCTCCGATTTCAACACTAGGCCTGGATGGGCCAGAGATCAGTTATAGGAAAGATGTATTAACATTAAGAAGAGTTAGTAGTTGCAAAGTTGTTATATATTATTTTTGTCCAACAAATATTACTAACTGCACATTTTGCAGAATTCAGAATATATAGACCGAAATAGAGACCAACATCATAGCAGACAAGGAAGAGACACAAAGGATTTCCATCCATGAGGAGGAAATAAGGGGGCAATGGATTTATATGAGTATTGAAAGAATAGAATCCAATGGACATGATTAAGGTAAGGAGAAAGCATAAATTTGATGTAAACCGTCAAGAATATGCATAAATATGTTCAAATTTATAAAGACGATAATGCGAGGCTTAGGAAAGTCAAGGAACAACAAGATGATTTCAACATCAAGCTCTTACGAAGCTTGAACATAATATAGAGGAAAATGGATAAAGATTCAGAGTCTAGCAAGGGAAGGGAAAATAAGTCTCATGACAAAGAAGTGAGACAAGGAGTAATGATAGACACCATCAACACTTGCCTAAACATTCAACTAGGAGGCCACGTATTAGCTCATGCCCGTCCCCTGTCAGGAAACATAAGAGGAAAACTAGGACATATGAGCTAAATGGATAAATGAATAATATCAAGCCTCCTCCTTTTGACGGTGAGCACAAAAAGGATGAGGATGATGAGACCTGACTATTGGGAATGAGGAAATACTTTTAGCTACATAAGTATTCCTCTCAGGCAAAAGGGAGAATAACAATTTATCAACTTAAAGGAAAATCATCAATGTGGTGGAATCATTTTGCATAAGTGAAAAACATTGATGAAAATAATGTTACTTGGGAGGAGTTTAAGAGATATTTTGAAAATAAATTTAACCAAACACTACTATGATAGGAAAATAAAAGAGTTCTTTGAACTCAAGCTTGGGAGCATGATCATATACGAGTATGAGAGAATATTTTTATTATTTCTGAAATATGTGCCTTTTATCAAATATGAACAAGTGAAGATTCAAAGATATTTAAGTGGGTTTCCATCAGTCATGAGTGATAAACTACAATATGATGATCCTAAGATGCTGGAAGAAGCCATATGGAGAGAAAAATGTCTCTATGATCAGCATAAAGGAAGAACAATTTTCCAAAAGGATTGGGAAGACAAAGTCAAAAATAAGATGGAGCAGAGGAAGAAGGGAAAAAAACCCCCATTTTTTAGAAATAATACTCAAAGACAACCTATTTCCAAAGAGCCTAGGATGGATGAAACTGTGGAACAAAGACCAAGACAACAACCCATAAAGTGTTTGGGTTGTAATGGAGACCATATGTACCAATAATGTCCTCTAAAAGATGAAAAAGCAAAGGTTATTAGCAATGAGAACAAGCTAAAATAGTTGAATATATGGGAAAGGATATACCAAGAATTTATGCAGACTTGGACAATAAGCAGGCTGAATTTTAGTCTCACATGATTGAAGTAAAAGGTAAGAACAAAAACCAACTTATTTCTATTTTAATTGATTCAGGAGCTAGTCATATTTATGTATATCCTAAGATGGTAGAAAGGTTTCATTTTCCAAAAGGAAAACTTGGAAAACCTTTATTGGTACAAATAGCTACTAGGACTTAAAGGAAGATTAATGAAATGGTTAAGGCGTTCCCAATGGATATGAATGGGCTAAGTACCAAAGAATATATGAATATCATACCTTTGGGATCATATGAATGTCTCATTGGTATGGACTAGCTGGACAAGCACCATGCTATTATGGACCGTTACAACACAACCTTTACTTGCTTATATGAGGAATGGAACTTGAGAAAAGTGCAGGGGATCCCAAGAGCTATGACTATCAAAGAAGTTTAAGCCTTGCAATTGAAGAATTTTTTTAGAAAGGGATGTCAACTATTTGCAACACATATGGAGGAAACTCCTAAGGACAAGGTTCCCAACATCGAGGACTATGCAATTCTAAAATAATTTTAATATGTGTTTCAAGAAATTCCTGGATTACCACCCAAAAGGGATATTGATTTTTCAATTAATGTAATGCATGGAGCAACCCCTATATCCAATAATCCTTACATAATGAGCATACTCGAGTTGAAGGAGTTACAAATTCAACTTGATGAACTCTTGAAGAAAGGATATATATGCCCAAGAGTGTCACCTTGGGCTGCACCAATGCTATTTGTGAAAAAGAAGGATGACACCTTGAGACTTTGCATTGATTTCAAGAAACTAAACAAGATAACTTTAAGAAAAAATATCCTCTACTGAGGATAGATGGTCTCTTTGATTAGTTGAGAGATGCAAAGGTATTTTCCAAGATTGATCTTAGATCCAGATATCACCAAGTGAGAATTAAAGAAGAGAAAATTAGTAAGACTCCTTTCATAACAAGGTATGACCACTATGGGTTCACAATGGTGCCATTTTGATTGTCAAATGCACTGGCTATTTTCATGTGTTTAATGAATGGTATTTTGAGAGAATACTTGGATAAGTTTGTCATTGTCTTTTTGGATGACATCCTTGTTTATTCCAAATATGAAGAAGAGCATGAACAACACTTGAGGATGGTGTTGTAAGTGTTGAGAGAAAATAAACTATATGATAAGTTGAGTAAATGCTCTTTCTACCAGAGGAAGATTCATTACTTGGGTTGGGCCATATCATATCAGAGGAAGGTATAGCTATAGATTCTGAAAAGATAAAAGTCATTGAATAATGGCCAACACTAAGAAATGTCTTTGAGGTGAGGTCTTTCATGGGACTTGCAGGTTATTATAGGAGGTTCATTGAAGGTTTTTCTCGAATTTCACACCCAATCACATCTCTACAGAAGAAAGGTGTGAAATTTGAGTGGACACCTGAATGTGAAATAATCTTTCAACATTTAAAAGGCTTATTGAAAAGTGCACCTATTCTGAAAATTTCTGATCCTAATGAATATTTTGTTGTATGCACGGATGCATGAAAAGAATGGCTTGGTGGGGTCCTTTTTTATAATGGCCATGTGGTGTGCTATGAATCAATAAAGCTGAAGGAACATGAGAGATTGTATGCCACTCTTGATTTAAAGTTGGGTGCTATTGTGCATGCCTTAAAAATGTGGAGGCACTACCTTATGGTTAGAAGATTTGAGTTGAGAACGGATCACATCAGACTGGAATACTTATTTGGAAAACGAACCTTGAATGCCATGAAAAGTAGATGGTTAGAATTCCTTAGTGAATATGACTTTTATATTAAACACATCAAAGGTAAGGATAGCAACATGGTTGATGCACTCAACAAAAGAGTACATGAAATACATGCTTAAACCATCAACATGTGCAAAAATGACTTACACAACTGAATTTTATAGGTTGCAAAGTCAGATTAGAGGTACGAGGAAATGAAAACAAAGCTACAACAAGGAAAAATGCAGCAAAAAATTGAGAATTATGAACGGAGGGAAGAAGGAATTCTTATGTACAAGGACATAATTTATGTGCCAAATAATCAAGACTTGAAAAAACTTCTCTTATAAGAAATGCATAAGGTGCCTTATGCCGGACACCCATTCTACCAAAAGATAATTGCAGCTGTCAAAAATCTATATTATTGGACATGTATGAAAAATAAAATTACAGATTTGTCTTGAATGTCAAAAGGTCAAGGCTAAGAAAAAACACCCAACTGGTTTACTAAAACCTTTACCCATTCCTGAGTGGAAAAGGGAAGTGGTAACCATGGAATTCATTACTAAACTTCCTAGAACTAACAAACAACATGATTCAATTATGGTAGTTGTGGACAAACTCACCAAATCTGCTCATTTTTTTCCCATGAAGATAACTCACAAGGTAGCCAACATTGTTGACATCTACTTGAAGGAGATAACTAGACTTCATGGGATACCAAAAATGATTGTATCTGTAGAGATCCCAAGTTCACCTCAAATTTTTGGAAGGGGTTGTTCAAAGGGTTTGGAACTTATTTGAATTTGAGTATTAATTACCATCCTCAGTGAGATGGACAAACAAAGAGAGTCAACTAGATAATAGAGGACATGTTGAGAATGCATGTCATGGACAAGCCTTCAAAGTGGGAGGATTATTTACACTTGGTTGAATTTGATTAAAATAATGGATACCAGGAATATATAAAGATGAGTCCATTTGAGGCACTTTATGGAAGGAAATGCAATACACCAATAAGTTGGGACAATCCAATTGATAGGAGGTTAGTTGGACCAGATTTACTCGGGGATGTGGAGGATAAAATGATGAAGATAAAACAAAACTTGAAGTCTTCCCAAGACATGAAAAAAAGTTATGATGATAAGCATAGAACCCCTACAAAATTTTCAGTAGGAAACCATGTATTTTTTAAAGTAAAAGAAATTTGAAGTTCCCTAAGGTTGGGAAGGTGCTCAAAACTAGAAGCTCGATACTGTGAGCCATTTGAAGTTTTGGAAATGATTGACCCTATAGATTATATGCTTGCATTACCAACATCCATGCGTATTCATAATGTTTTTCATGTATCCTTACTCAAAAAGTATGTACCTGACACTAATCATGTCATTGGTTGGAATGCGATTCAGGTAGAGCCAGAGGGTGAATTCCAGGTACAACCAGTATGCATTTTGGATAGGAAATAAAAACAACTCCAGAGTCAAGTTGAATCTGGTAAAGGTCCAATGGACCTGGTACAGACTTGAAGAAACTACTTGGGAACATGAAGATGTTATGTGGGCAGAATACCCGCATCTTTTTGTAAATTTTTGAACTTTTGTTTGCACATATGTATATGTTGCATTGAGGACAATGCATAAATAAGGCAGAGGGGAATGTAATACCCCTACATTGAACCCCAATTGAAATTTAATTACAGATATGCACATAGGAATGTGAGCCAGTAAATTCTTTTGGCCAATGAGCCTATTTTGTATTATGTATTTTCATTTTGAAATTATGGAAAAAAACAACTGCATGTAGACCATCCTGAGAAGAAGAGTTGGGGGGGATAACCTCCACTAGATGGGAAAAGGGGGGATAAAGGTCTAGGAAGAGAGCCAAACCAGAGAAATATTAATAAATTATTTCCAACAAATCCAAAAGGCATAAGCATGATTTTATCCTAATTTCCCAAGGGGGAGGGAACGAATCACCAAGTGGGTGGAAGGGAGAGTTCAAGGGGTGACAAGTGGCACTCCTTAAGAATGCAAACAAATTAGAAAAAATTAGTGCATTTTTCTGATTTGATCCATCCATTTGAGGGGACGTGGATGCTCTCCATGTTTGGTACCATATTCCTACTGTTGTAAGTGTCGCTGCTAGTTTTCCCATTTTTACTAAGGAACAATTAAGGGGGATTTGTTGGGTGTTAAGATGAAGAGGCCAGTTTTCAGGCCCATGTGCATTCTCTCCAGGTGAGAAAATTGCAGGGAATTTGATTCCCAGAGGTGCCAAGTTACAGTTACATAACTTTGAATCTTCCTATCTAGCTTGTTGATAAAGCTTGGTAGGGAAGTGGGGCAGCCATAAGGGGCACACTTTCTGGGTGGGACAAGCATGTGGGGAAGTTAGAGACTGTACATTGGCTGTTGAACTTGGTAATTGAATTGAAATATTGATACTCCTGAGAGACCTGCTATCCCCTTAGTCTAGGGTTAACCAAAGAGATCATGTCTTGAGGCCCAAGGTAGCAGACATGGAGTGTCGAGAGCCAGATTGATTAGCATAGTCCCGCAAAGACCCTCCAAATTCATTGATCCACCACCATACATCACCGACAACAGAGAAACATCCATCACACTGGACTAGCTATAGAGGACAACATGTCTTGTTTCATGAGGTAATAAGTCTAGTATCATGGTAAGTGTCACCCTAATAATAAAATCATTTGAATAGGTTGCAAATAATTCTTTCTTGATTACATAATGTTTTCTTGGAAATTATACTCGTTGCCTTATTTAACCTTGGTGGTGTTGGAAAT
>JZKD02S2163506.1:303025-333209 GCA_000966675.3 Picea glauca
TTACCTTCTATCCAATTAGTAGTTATATTTAAAAAAAATTCAAGTACAACAATAAATTAACAATGAATAAAATAAAATAATTAATTATTTATCAGTAATAAGAATTATAATGTTTGTATCACAACAAGATGTGATTGTGAAGGAAACCAATCCTTTTTAGAGAACCAACTCTAGGAGACAAAAATCCCCTTCCTTTTCTGAGCACCTACTCAAGGAAGTGCTCCAACTCCCTGCTTGTTCAAGAACCAACTTTAAAGGAGGCCCCAACATCCTGAATTCTTCAAGCACCAACTTGAAAGGAGGCACCGACCCCCTGTTGTGTCAGGCTTCTACCTGAAAAGGACTACGATCTTTCCTAGCTCATCCCTTCCACCCTCACTACACTATTTTTATTTTTAATCTCATATATTATGGTGACTCTGCTTCAGGTATACTCAGATATATCCCGAGTCACAGTTTCATTCTTCATTATTATGAGTTTATATAATCTTCCAACTAGTGTGAATTTGAACCATTGCGTATTTTGACAATGAACCATTGTACCCTTTCATTAACATAAATCAATTTAAATAATCAAATGCCTTTGGTTTTTTCTTCAATATATTTTTAATAGGAAACTAAATTAAGAATCAGATTCTCAAATTGTATTGGTACACATGCTTCTTTATCTTTGTGGACACAATGGTGAACACGCTTCTTAGCCTATATCGATTACAGTAATGGTGTTCTTCTCGTGTTTCCTACAGGAAACAAATTTAAGCCTCAGGCGCCTTAACTTTCCTTTATGTGACCTTGGGTTAAGTCTCTATTACAAAAGGTGCTTTGTTTGATCTTTGACTCTAAGTCTCAGTTGTGAACCCCTTTCTTCTATGGGACCGGAACCCGTGACCAATTGCAATTCCAACAGACACTTATTCAACGTTAATTAGATCGATGGTTCATACATGATCAAGTGTTGAGTGGACGACCCTAGTTTATCTAGGCTCTTTAGATGAATCTATAGTTTGGATTTAATAAACTGTTGAGAGGAAGATTCTCATTCATTTCAAACATGGAATTCTACTTAGAATTATTTTGTGTGACGGGTTCGCGGAATCTCAGATCCGTGGACTCATATGTATTATATGGTGTCATCAAAATGTACCCCCAACTTTCGCAAACTAAAAAATGAACCTATACTTAGAATTTTTTTCAAGTGATTTTTCTCAAGTTCATTGACTCTCGGACTTGTGGAATTACATGTCTTCTATGGTGTCATCAAAATGCACCCCCAACTTCCGTTACCTCCATAATTAACCATACTTAGAAATTTTAAGTGATATAGATAAAATATGATACTTAGCCATTTTTTTTGGTTTCTCAATGAACTCGCGGAAAGAGATTAGAGCCGTCTGATTTTGATTTCATTTTGATCCAACGATCAACATTTTTTCTTCATTCTTTACCGTTCGATCATGCTCTTATTTTGATCCAACGATCTACATTGTTCTTCGTTCTTTATCGTTGATTCCTGCAACTCATATAACCAGATACTTGTATCCAATGATCACCTGAGTGGCGAATTTCTGAAGTCTGTTTGGATTTAATATATGGATGAGTATTATCGTTGTTGATCTGATGGTTGGGAATTGATTTCTTCCAACCTATGGTTCCACCTCAATTTGATGGTCCTATATTGTCCCGAAAACTACATCAACGAACAAGATTCCTCCTTTACCCCTTTGGCTTCTACGCAATCTCTGCAATGCTATTTCTCCCGAGATTTTCTTTCCTCGCACACGTTCTTCTGCATACATTTTTCCATGGTTGACATCAATGAAAACTAATATTCCAACAATATCCCCCTTTGGAATTGATGGCAACACAATAAAATTTTCTTTCTCTATATTATCCCTCTTTTTGAGTTTTGTAGCTTGAATTTTACTGCTTTTGCTCCCCATTTGATAACAATGATAGAAGGGACATTTGTTTGCTCCCCCTGATATTATTCTACCCTTAAGTTGATGCTCCCCCTGTCTTTGTGCTTCCTTTTCTGATGAAGCTTTTATAGTTCATTTAGGGATGGATATTAGTCCTAGTTTATGTCTACGATTTTCAAATGTGCTTCTGGGTAAGGGTTTTGTAAAAATGTCTGCAATTTGTTCTTTTGTGTTTACATACTCCCCTTTCACCAATTTTTGGGTAACCTGATCTCTGAGGAAATGGTATTTAATTGGGATATGCTTGGTTTTAGAGTGCACTATAAGATTCTTAGATATGCTTATAGCACTGGTGTTATGACAATTGATAGTGATTGGATTATCATATTTCACTTGTAAATATTCTAGGGTTTGTTTCATCCAGATTACTTGTGTGCAACAAGATGCATCAACAATGTATTCTACTTCTGTTGTGGATAATGATATAGATGTTTTTTTTCTTACTTATCCGTGCCACCAGACAATTTCCTAGAAAGAATGATCATCCAGTGGTGCTCTTCCTGTCATCTATACTACCTGCCCAATATACATTAGTATATGCTTTTAAAGTAAATTCTTTTTTTTTTGGATACCATAATCCAAAGTCTAAGGTAGCTTGTAGATATCTGAATATCCTTTTTACTACTTTTAAGTGAGTTTATTTAGGTGTGGATTGAAACTTGACCACTAGTCCTACATCCTACATTATGTCAGGTCTTGTTGGTGTTGCATAGAGCATATTTCCAATCATAGATCTATACATAGCCTGGTCTACTTTTGGTGAATCATCATCTAAGCTCATTTTGCATCCAATGACCATAGGAGTTCTCATTGGTTTGCATTCTTCCATTTGGAATTTCTTGAGAATTTATTTGACATATTTACTTTGGAATACAAATATTCCTTTCTATGTGTCAGTAACTTGTAAGCCTAAGAAGAAAGTTAGTTCACCTAACATAGACATCTCAAACTCTTTCTGCATTTATGTGGAAATATGTTTTCTTAGTATAGTCAAATTACTTCCAAAGATTATATCATCCACATATACCACTACAACAATCGTATTTTTTTTATTTAATTTTGATATATATATTACTATCAATAGTTCCTCTCTTATATCTTTGTCGTTGTAGATACCGATCAAGTCTTGAGAACCATGCTCTATGGGCTTGTTTAAGACCATACAAAGCCTTCTTTACTTTTCATACATAGTCTGATTTTTATGTCAACTTAAACCCTTCAGGTTGTTCTATGTAGACTTCTTCTTCTAAGGTTCCATTCAAGAACGCTAACTTGACATCCATCTGATAGATTTTGAAGTTTTTGAAACATGAAAATTCTAAAAACATTATGATGGCTTCTAATATTTCTACTGGGGAAAAGGTTTCTCCAAAGTCAATTCCTTCCACTTGGGAATATCCCTTGCATATTAGCCTAGCTTTATTTTTTATGATCTCTCCATTTTCATTGAGTTTGTTTTTGAATATGCATTTGGTTCCTACCAAATTTTAATCTTTAGGTCTTGGAACCAATTCCCAAGTCATACTTTTATCTATTTGATCAAGTTCATCATTCATTGTTTTTATCCAATCCTCAGTTTTACTGGATTCTGCAAAAGTTTTAGGCTCTATTAGATAAATCATTGCTTGTTCTTCATATAAGAATTTTCTCCTTGTTTCTACTTCAACACTGTTGTCTCTTATAATTTGATTTTCTGGATGATTCTTTTGAATCCCTTTTGATGGTGGTCTTGGCATGGGTGTATCTTCTTGAATATTTTCTTCATCAGTGTATGGTTCATTTTCTTGAAACTCTTCATAATTTTCTTCATCTTGTGATTCACCATTTTCTTCATCATCATTGGTTCTTCTCCATTCATCATTTTTTGTTTTATTTTGAGATTTGTTTTTTTCTCAATTTTAGATCATCTATTTTTACATTTTCACTTTCCAGTATTTGTGAAATATTATATTACAACATTTGTAGGCCTTTTTGTTAGGTGAATATCCCAAAAATATACCTTCATCTGATTTAGAGTGAAATTTCCCTAGATTATCTTCATCCCTCTTGATGTAACACTTGCTTCCAAAGACTCTGAAATGTTTCACAGATGCTGGTATTCCAAACCACAATTCATAAGGGGGTTTCTCATGGTTAAATCTATGTTGATCTCAGTTAAGTATGTGAACTGTTGTATAGATTGCATCTCTCCAAAATTTTTCTTGAAGCTTGGCTTCATTCAATATAGTTCTTGCAGCATCTTGAAAAATTATTTTTTTCCTCTCCACAACTCCATTATGTTGAGGATTTCTTGGAGTTGAGAATTGTCTCTAGATTCCATGATATTCATAAAACTTATTGAATTCATTAGAGGAAAATTCCCCTCCATTACTTGATCTTAAACATTTTATTTTGATATATGTTTCATTCTCTACATAAGTCTTGAATGCTTTAAAGTTTTCAAATGCCTCATATTTTTCTTTGAGAAAATATACCGAGGTCATCATTGTGTAGTCATCAATGATAAACATGAAGTAGTGTTCCCCTTGTAAGATTTTAGTCCTAGAGGGCCCACAAAGATCAGTGGGAACAATCTCTAAGGGTTTTGATGTAGAATGCTCTTTTGTCTTGAATATGACTCTTGTCTTCTTTCCTAATTGACAATGTTTGCAAATAGGATCTGAGGGTTTGATGAATTTTGGCATGGATTTTACAACTCCCTTTTTAATAGATTTGAATAGGTTATCAAAGATCAAGTGTCCCATTATTCCATTCCATATCTAGCTTTCATCTACTTGACTCATATGGCATTCTTCTTCTTCCTTAATATCTAAAATATAGACATTGCTTGAATTTCCTGGTGCAATACCAACTAATTTTTATGATCCTTCTTCTCTTATTTCACATTTATGGGAGTCAAAGATGAGTATATTCCCTTGATCACAAGTTTGACTAAGACTTAGAAGATTATGCTTCATATTTTCAACTAGTAACACACTTTCTGCTTTGTTTTTCTTGTTGCCCAAGGTGACTGTGCCTTTTCCAAGTATTTTAGTAGATACATTATCTCCAAATGTGACACTTCCATTTACCCTTTTTGTTAGTTTGATCAATTTACTTTTATCTCCTGTCATATGTTTGGAGCATCCACTGTCAATGTACCATTGACACTTTTTGTTCTTGGCATAGAGGGCTACTTTTCATTCTGTATCTTACATATGTTTTCCTTTCCATATTTTCTTATCTTGAGTGATAAAATGATTTTTTTTTGTGGTTAGCCTGCATTTATTGGTTTGATGAACATAATTGCTGCACTTCTTGCATTCAACATTGAAAATTTGTAATGGAGAGAATGAATTGTAACTTCTATTCTTCGGATTATTTTTTCTACTTTTATATTTTTTATTATTTCTATGAATGTATGTTTTACCATAAGCCTTGCAATGTATTGCTTATGTCCAAAGTTATTGCAAGAGTAGCAATATCCAAGAAATATATGTTCATATCTCTTAGGAGGAGTTCCTCTAGCCATTATATTCCATTTGTCTTCTTTCTCTCTTGTGGGAGGTGCAAACTTTAGTTTATTATGAACACTCTTTAATGGTGCCTTCTTCATCTTGTTATTTTCAATTTTTAAGGTGCTCTTAAGAGCACCTGCATAACTAATTTGTCTTTTGTCTGTCTTTTGTGTTGCATATGTTAATTTTTTATCATAACCAAGTCATGTCTTATCCTTTGGTGATCTTTGAATATTCATAATGTCATTCAATATTTTTGAAATGTTTTCAAATCTTGAGTGATTCTTTCCTTTCTCAAGTTCCTTTTTCAGAAGGACAATTTCAACTTCTTTCTTCTCATAGTCTTGTTGTTTTTCATTCAGTTGTTCAGTTAGGACCTCTTCTATTCTTTTGGCTTCTTGGAGTTGAGTCTTCAAGTCAATGATGATTTGTTCATTTTCCTTGACTGTTTTTGAGATTTCTCTTTCTCTTTTTTATGTGTTTCCTCAAACTCTAGTAGTTGTCCTTTTGTAACACCCATGTTTTCCCCACCTTGTAATTAATCATTAGTAAGGATTACCATGCTAAGGCATGTGAATGATGTAAATGTATTATTGTTTAGATTGCTAATGAATGACTGTGGGGATGAATACTTGAAGTGATGGCCATGATATCACTAGAGGAAATAAATGGGAAAATTATGGAGAGGGTTCATTATGTCAAATGACCCAAAGTTTTGCTTACTGAAATGATATGCCTCATCCTAACCCAAAGGAGAAATCAGTTAATAAGAAAAGGACTGATGTTTGAACCACCAACCACCCCCATGAATGGAAGAATGTTTTGGCTGAGGAGACATTAGGATATCATCCTGAAGTACCACATAGCCTTGCATACCCAGACTGACCTGAGTTTCCTTTTGACAGAAGGAACAAGAAAGGTCCATAACCTCCCCGAGGAGGAGAAAGGCGAAGGGGGAGACAGGAAAATATAGACAAGAGAAGACACATAGGAAGAGGCACATATGTGAGGCTATGTAGAGAGAAGGAGAGACACCAGACAAGAACACATGCACATAGGGGAACGTGCGATCCAGAGATGCAAAATAAAATAGGAAGGTTGCGAGATTGATTGATGTAGCCCCCCTACCCTCCTAGGGTTTTGAGACCTCCTGGTCTAGGATCTTTCTAACTATAGAGTCGAATCAACTCCTCAGGTTCCTATTTGAACCCAAATCAAATATACACAGGTCCTTTTTTCCTTCTGTGTGCAGGTCTATGGAAATTAGCCCACGGGTCTGTCGGTACCTGCACATAGGGAACAAAGAGGGGCCTATGTATATTTGATTTGGGTTCAACTAGGATCCCAAAGTGTCAATTCGACTTAGAATAAAGAAATATATAGAGACCAGGAGGTCGCGCAGCCCTAGGAGGAGGTTGTTATCAGGTGGTATCAGAGCACATAATTGATTTTTGTAGGCAAAGGAGGTAATCTGATGACATCAAGTGGTATAAAAAGGTTGAAATTTGTCTGCAGACAACAGACAAAGGAGAGACTATGAAAGGAGATGACCTGATAACATCAGGTGGTATCACAAACAAGAATTTTCCTATAGTCAACAGGTGAAGGAAGCAGGGTACTAATGCTCTGTGAGGAGGTTGTTGCACAAACACAACAACAAAATTTTTAACATCCAGGTGAGTTGTAAGAGAATATGGATATGATCGCATAGGTAGAGTGATCCATATACTTTCCAAGAGGGAAGGTAGAAGGTGGAAATGGATACTGAAGGCCACGAGTGTGGTCGAAGACAAGGCCACAAGAAGAAAATAAATCTAGAGATGGATCTGGAGCTCAATGAAATAAGAGCGAGGATGGAGCAACTGACATTAAAAATGCAGCGAGATGCTAAAGCACATTGGGTGTATGAGTGGCCCATGAAGAAGAAGGTGAAGTGGTCAGTCAAGATATTGTTGGCCAGAGGACAACAACAACTGTTAAAGAGGTGGTTGAGGTATGTCGAAATCCTCCGAGATGAAGAAGAAGTGATTCAAATATGTGAACTAGAAGTTGGGAGACACCTCAGTGACAAGGAGGAGGTGAGGTCAGATAAAGATCTCATAAACTGCTAGGAGAGAAGAGATGGATTTTCACATTACCAGGTGGGAAATGAAATGAGATCATTGGACGATCTCATAGACTTTCAGAAGGATAGCAATGGAAATTCATATTTCCAGGTGGGCAATGATATGAGATTAGCAGAGGATTTCATAAAATGCCAGGTGAGAAGAAATGGACTTTCAGGTTGCTACGTGGGAAATGGAAAGAGATCAGTGGAAGGTCTTGTATACTTCCAGAGGACCAGTGCTGAAAGTTCAAATTTCTAGGTGGGAAATGAGATGCGATCGGTTGATCTCATAGACTGCCATATGGGAAGGAGATAAGTCCCAAATTTCCAAGTGGACAGGGGGAAAGAAATGAGCCTATCTGAGAGTCTCACAGACTCTGTTGAGAGTTCATATGGACAAGGAGTGTTGATAAGTGAAGATTCATGTGGGTTTGAAGACCATGTGAGTGAAGATGATGAGAAGTTAAAAAATCTCACCATCCAGGAGAAGGATCATAAGATTATTTTGATCATTGGAGGGATCAAAGAATTCCTACCAAACAGCCAAGTGAAGGCCAGTGCACATGATGAAAGTGAAACAACAGGGGAGGGACATCCAATGATGAATGTCATGATGAAGGAGAAGATATCAGAAGCTACCCAAGGAGAAGAAGAAGAGGATCACACATTTGAAATTCTCACTCAATGGGAGATATAATTGAGGATGTTGGAGGATTGGTTGGACAATCCAGAACCAGTAGATGGCTTCCATAAGATATTCACACAAATTTCAGGAGAAGAGCATTCAAAAGAATGGCTCAAAATTTTCATCCAGGAAGCTGAACAGAAAATGACTGCAGCACTGGAGACTGTAGTAGAAGAGGAAGCAAACAACATGGAATTTGTTGAGCTGCATGAGGAATTGGAAATCCTGGGGAGCAGTAGGCATATACAATAGGCTAAGTTGGATATAGATGAAGGAGCATACCATCCAGGTGAGAAATTAAAGGAAGCTGGAGATATGCCAGCAAGATAACTGCTAAAAGAAAATCTATCAGAAGGAGGAGCTGGGAAACAACTCAATGATAGGATTATGGAATTGGAGTCTGCAGCCGAGTGGAAAAATAATTCCACAAGGAGAAGTAAAGACAACATGGGGGATCAATATGATCTACCCACTGATAAGGTAGAGTTGCAACCGAGAAGACTATGTAAGAAGAGCCATCCATTGGAGCAACTGGACAGAGTGATAAAGGAAATAAGAAGGCTGATGTTGAGGTTAGCGCAAGAAGTAGTCAACAAAGGGGAGATTAAAAGAAAAGAACCTACAATAACAATTGAAAAGAAGAAGAAGAAGATGCAACAACATCAACAACAAGGCAGAGGAGCAAGAGGACAACTCCAGAAAAGAGTTTGGGATCCAGGAGGATTTCAACACTGGAGAAGAGGAGCTCATGAGAAAGAGGTCATGTTTTTACTAGCAGTGGAGTATGATGCAGGAGCATCGCTCCACCTCAACAAATGATCCAGCACGCAGACACACAATGGAGAAAGGGAGAGGCATCAACCCTCCCATTTTTAAATTTTTGAATATAATCCTATACAGATTTTTGCGTGTTGTAAGGATGATAAATGTCAGGCCATGCCTTTGTATAGGTAGTCGTTAGTGTTACACATCAAAATTACTCATTATGACAATGCCCTAGTGTCATCGTTATCAATATTACAAGTGTCGTATTTTGGTCACAAGTGTCGCAAGTGTCCGAAAAAGAATTCTGCCATACTTTCTATGTCGTGCCTATAACGACATCGGAGGGACACTTGAAATACCTCAAACAACTGATTTGGAAGAAGAGGAATGGGTTAACAAAGTTTTTAAACCTTTTGCCATTGAAAATCCACTCAAAAAGACATTTTTGGAGAGGAGCGCTCCCCTATACACTGACAGGGAGTGCTGGTGCTCTGTGCACCCTTTTTGGGGAGCGTTATAACGCTCTGGTGCCCCTTTTTTGGGAGCACTACCTTTTCTGGGTGAAATTTGGTTTGTTGAGAAGAATGAGGGAAATATCCCTTCAATCTCTGAAGGCAGTTGGATTCGAATCCTTTTTCAAGCCATGATCTTAGTGAAGATCCATAACTAAGGGAGGAGAATCCTCAACTTACCCCAAAGATATCTCAAGTGGTTGGGCCTCTCCAAGCCTATATAAGGAGGCCTTCTCATGGTGAAAGGGGAGGAGGAAAGTATTGTGAAGAATCTAACTTATGATATCATGAGGAAGATTTCATTTGCAACATCAACATTCCATGTGTGGACTTTTTAAGCAAGGGTTTGGACAAGGAGAACTCGATGAAGCTGCTGCACTCACATCTATGGCTATAAGTAACATTTTGTTCTCATTAATACAATCAATGCTTGGCCCGTTTCTTTCAAACTTGTACTTGTTCCATATAAGTTTCTCTACGGTAGATGGATCTATGTTTGAGCTAATCTAGGTAGAATAAGAAGTCTTTTGTACCTTTGTTTGTTTTGTAGGACCTATCAAGGAGCTCAAGATTGAAGCTCAGCTTGGACTTTGCAAGGACAAATGTCGTTCATAAGGTACATATCTTCCTATTTCTCTTTCATTCATTAGCTTGTTTAGATCTAAAAGGAAGTTAGTGTCCATGTTAATCACTTTCTATCTTGGTCTTAGGAGTCTAGGGACCTTGAGAGAATCCACTTGTCCGCAGGGGGATTTCTCTTCAACAGAAATTGGCGACTCCACTGGGGAGTAATCGAAGCTTTCAGTTTTGGTTTTCCTCACAGATATTATCTTAGAATTTTTTCTTTTAGACCTTGTTCATCCCTCATGTCTGATTTAATATGCTAATTGGATCCTTATTCCATCACATCCATTGTGATTGACAAAGTTTGACTGAGTTTTTTTTTTTTTTTTTACATTTTTCTAGGTTTTAAGACACCAGTGCTCCCCTGCCTATGTTATCAGAGTGTTGGCACTCCTTGTTAGCTTTGAACAAGGTGTTATAATTCTTTGGTTCCCCTTACACTAGAGCTCTACCTTTTTCTTTGCAAAAAACCTTCCAGGATTGTATTTTCTGAAGTCCAATCTCTACTTTTACTCTTGCTCAACTTCTTTGTGCTTCAGTACATCTTCCTATCGACCTTTGACACTCTGCTTTATGAGAAAAAAACACTTTGTTATTCAGTTTTTTTTTACCTTCTTCCTTATTTAGGGTTTTTCCTCTATTGAGCACTTGGAATCAATCCATTGCTTTCTTCTCTCTTATCTGACTGAGTGAAAACTGTGGTGAGGAACATCAGAAATCTGTGAATCATCTCATTTGGTTCTTTGAGGTCATTTTTCTTAGCATCTTTTTTTTGTGTGAAATTTTTGATTTTATTTGTTATCTTTTGTTTTCTTGTTTAAATCATAGCAAGAGGGTGTGTTGTTTGTGCGAAATCTTCTTATGCTTGTCTGAATCTCCTTGATCTAAAAGGTTAGTTGGCAGGAGAAGTTTTGCATTGAATTAATCATCATTCACATACAAACAAAAAAGATACATCTTAGTGATTGGTTTGCATATTAGAAGGCATTTCTGAAATGTTTTGGCATTACATTGGATTTGATCGAGAACAAATTGATTGAGGACATTCCATATTAGTGTTTGATAGTGAAAATAACTCTTTCTCTTTCCCTTAAATAGGCATTCATTGAAAATAAACGATTGCTTATCATATTTTATGCATTTGTTTTTGGGAATTGAGTCATCGTTCCATTGGTTTCACTTTCATACACCCTTTGAGTAAAGAACAACTATGAAACGAACGCTAATTAAAAAATTATCTAGAACATTTTTTATTTTTAAGATCTTCCACCAACATTAGACTAGGATTAACACTTTGGATTAGGCTGTGAGTACAACTCTCCAAAGTTTTCAAAACAAACATTAACATCCTGAGCTAGGGAGAGTCAAATCCAATTGTCGTATAGGTTTTTTAGGATCCCCCTATCACACAGGGGTTACACACGAGGTCTCATTCGGGAGAATTACGAAGATTATCCCTCCGTGGTTCAACTGTTTGTAGTGGTCGGATCGTATATTGGGGGTCACTTGAAGGTATACCCATGATTATGTGTGGGATCCTCTTGGGTTGATTTCGGACTTGTTATCCTGCCCATACGTTCGAACTGGACTATCGACTGTACCTGCCCAGGGGCTGACTGTGAGTTGGTGTCTTTAGTTTCCATAATATTTTAGGTACTTACACAAGGTGACGGTGAAGGGAAGTCTTCGCTGTACCTGGAACAGATGGTGGTCAAACTCACTCGGGCTTCTTGGAGGGTAAATCCACAATTATTGCGTGGAAGCTTGCACCAAGGTGTAAGTCCGTTAAGCAGGTCGCCATCGTAACTATTCCACCATTTCCTAGCCCCTTCTCGACTTGATCACGTGATGTTGGATTTCATCACCAACTAGTACTATCATCGAGAGAAGGTCTTGTTTGCTTGGTGTTGATTCCTAGATTTTTAGTGAATGTTGTTTCTTTTCGTTAGTCGGCCCTAGATTTTTAGCATGTGATGTCATTCTCCAAAACTGATCCTGTAGATGATAAAGGTCTCTGTTGATCATGTAGGATGCAAGGGATTCCTCCGGAAGGCTACCAACCCTTACTTTCTAATTCTTGAGAAGAAAACTACCGTGGAGAGGTAGAAAATAAATCTGACACTGGGAGTGTTGTTTCTCCTTCGTTAGACAATCCAGAAGGTGCTTTGGTTACGGTCGAGAGTCCCAACCCTCACACTACACCTATGTCAGAAACCCCTCTCGAAGAACTCTTGCTTCGTTTAAATTCCCTTGGTAATGTCATAGATGAAGACATACCACTATTACTTGAGAGAGATTTCGTCGCAACATATATGGGATCCACAGAGCCAATCTTCGGTGATGACTATAGGACTCCTATTCGTCCTACCATTGCATTAGACACAAATCCCACACTTTCTCATTCCATATGGAGGACTTCATCAGGATGTGATATCTATGATCATTTCGAATCGATTCGACAACCCTTTCATCCTCATGACCCTCCTGGTGAAATAGGACCTTCCGGTCAAAATATCAATCACCCCATCAATCAGGTTATTAAATCTACTATTATGTCAGCACAAGTCCATCCTAATGCTAGAATCATCACCCCTAATCATACCTAAGGCACTTCGATACCTACTCCAGTTGTTACAAACTTTAACCCTCCAGCTCCCCATGTTTCGCCCAATTTAGCAGAGACATATTTGCGCCATAGAATGCAGACCCTTTCTCTACCTGTATTAGGTCCAGATTATAGTCAGGTCTGGACATTCATTTATGGAATGTATCCATAGAGGTATGGTGTCGTAACTGAGACAGTGATGGAACTAAGGCGGTGAAGAGGATACGCTCATAGAGCCCTCGTTTTGTAATTAGGAGACTTGAGAGAGAGATATCGGGTAGAGAGAGTCCTAGGAGACTTAGGAGGTAGAATAGTTATGAGAGAGATCTTGAGAGAAATGGGACTCTATTGCAGTCCATTTTTTGTAAACATCTGTATAGACACACATAGATAATAGAAAAACATTTTTTCCTGCACATGGTGTGTTTGTATGTTTGTGTTTATTATTATGTTTTAATGTTGTTCATGTTGTGAATGCCTGAACTGATGAAGTATTGAATGAGTTTCAATTGTTTCTCTCATTTTGAGTTTCTGATTGCAAGGAGTGCACATAGTATGCAAAGAGTGCATTGACAGAGGTGAGTTAACCTCAGGGGAAGATCAGGAGAGATATCATTGAACCTTCATCAGTAGAAGTGCAAGGAGTGCACTGAAAGAACTCTTTGTTGAGTTTAGGGAGAACCAGAGTTACTGAGAACTTTGTAAATCTCTGCCAGGAGGGCATCGAGCGGGTGCAAGTGTGCACTAAGGGAACTCTGTGTTGAGTTAAGGAAGAAACATAGTTACTGAATACTCTATAAGAAGAAGATCTGCAAGGTGTGCATCGAGCAAGGAGAACACCAGGAGGGTGAGAAGAATTTCTATCCAAGAAATCCTTCAGATCTGAGTTTGATGAAATCCCAGAAACGCAAAAAGTGTGTGGGAGATCGAAACCTTCGAAGGGGACAAGATCATAAGAGATAACAAAAAGAGTGTGTAGGGGACGAACTTATTCTAAGTCTAAAATCTCATAAGAGATAATTCTTGAAAGAGCGTAAGTGAGACCCAATATAGTTGGGTTCGTGAGAGAAAGTTCAAAGGCTGAAAACCTTTGAAGACTGACAAAATATTCCAAGTCAGAATAAATCAAAATCTCAGGAGGAGGAGTGACAAAAACCGTCTAATCGGTTGTGGGGAGGAGCTTGGAACGTTAGATCAACATCCATTGAACATAATAATCGCAAAGGAGAAGAACAGATCCCATCCGTTGGATCGAAGCACAAAGGATACACAATCGTTGGATCCAGATGAAGGTGTACGAGCCTTAACACTATGCACACACACAGGAGAGCAGACTTGCTAAAAGTATCAAAGTACTGAAGTCATTTAGGACCATCCATCATTTGGTAGGATGTCTGGCGAAAATCCATCAAGTTCAGGTGAAGACGCTCCAGGAGAAAGGAGCGCACAAAGAAGTTGAAACTTCCGAAGCCTGAAGCTCGAAAGGCTGAAATGAATCTGGATTGTTAGATTCAGAGGGAATATATGTCAATGGGTCGTGAGATCTAGAAGGAGACAAAGGTGTAACACTGAAACACCCAAAGGCTGAATAGCCAAAGAGTCGAGGGCCGTCGATCTGCAGAGGGGATACTTTTCACCATATCATGAGCTCTGGGGAAATTTACATTGGGGTTTCAGTTTGAGAATTGAAACTGTCGAATCACGAATGCCTAAAGAGAATCTGAGCCATCAGATCTAGAAAGGGGACCCATGGCGAAATATCTTGAATTCTGGGAGAAGTCACTTCGGGAGAACGCGAAGGAGAAAGGTTTGACATCGCTAAAGCTCGAACAACCGAAGTGAACGATAGTCGTCAATATGGAAGAGGACATGTGTCATCAGATCATGAACTTTAGAGGATCATACTCTAAGGTTTTTGTGAAGTAGTATTTTGAAATATCCTGAAGTGCTGAAGGCCGAAATGATTAAGGGCCGTTGATCCCAAAGGAAGAACGTGGGTCATTGATATGAGAAGGGACGTGTGGAGGACGAAGATTCATTCTGTTAGAAAACCATTGAATAACCATTGGATCAAGAGAGGACATGTGTCAGAAGATCTATCACTTTGAAAGATTTCACTTCAGAGGTTTTTGGTTGTTGAGATTTGAAATCGCTGAAGGCCGAAGTCTTGGAAACGATGAGAGATGTTGATATGAAGGTGGACATGTGGCGTTAGATATATAACTCTGGAGAAAAGCGAAGGAGGAAAGGCCCGAAGACCCAAAGGAGGATATCAACCATTGATCAAGAAGGGGGTTGCAGGCCCGTAGATCTGGGTTGAAAGGTCAAACATCCAAGGTAGGAACAGGGCCATTGATTTAGAAGGACATGCGTCAACAAATCGTTAACTCTGGAAGACTGAAGTATAGAGGAAAGCGAGTGTTGATATTTCAAATACCTGAAGTCCGGAATCGTGAAGAGATTTGGTCCATAGATTTGGAGAGGGTAGATCTGAACCATCAATCTAGAGGTACTGTCAAGATCAGGAGATCGAAGGTCCCACAAAATTTCATGGATTGAAGGTGCATGAGATTTAACGTAAGTCACGAGGTCATGTGAGGATGTCGTCCAAGGTCACATGCAAAGAAGGAGCTTAGCAAAGGGATCTTGTGGAGGTTGAGAATCAAGATTCCCAAAGGCCAGACTCAAGGAGGATATCCTGGCCATAGATTCAAGGAGATAGGTGGTAGTAGATCTACCACTCCAAGAGATTTTCTTATAGAGGAGAGAGAAGTTTGAAAATCGAAACTCCCGAAGCTCGAAAGGCAAAATCAACGACAACCGTTGATCTAGAGGGGAGTTACATGACGACATATCATGGTGATATGATATTATGTGTAGATGGAAGGAAAGGAGATTCAATAGCAGTCGTTGATCACAAGGAAGTGATGAGAGACATGATATCGACGAACAAGAAGGATTGCGGTGCCAGAACTTGCGTGAAGGATAATTATTCCAGAGCGGTCTGCAATTGGAACCACGGTATTCGTAAATGGATACATGGAAACATGAGGAGGATTGCAGGGCGAAAAGTGGGTTGGTTTTAAAACACTCTTTCCCACATCCACAATTGGACATTAGCACAAGGACACAACCCAGGGTTGTATGAAGGAGGGGCTAACGCCTAAAACTAGTGTTTTGGGAGCGCATGGAAATTAGCCCGCGGGTCTATCCAGATCCGCACATAGGGAACAAAGAGGGGCCTGTGTGTATTTGATTTAGGTTCAACCAGGAGCTTGAAGAGTCAATCTGACTCAAAAAAATGAAATATTGAGAGACCGGGAGGTCGCGCAGCTGCTGGAGGGAAGGGGGTCTGCATCATTGATGCTGGGGAAGCATCTGATAAACCTCGCTGGGATGTTGTGACAGAGAGAAGGTCTCTGAGAAATGACATAGTTCCCTAGTGATATCATGGCTCAACACGGGGTGGAAAAAGTGCTAAGAATAAATTCCTTTGATCCTATGGTTGGGTGGAAAGGAGAACACCCATAGTTAGTTAGTTGGCTACAATCAGAAATAGATAAGTATTCTCATACCCTATATATTTGAGCTATAATTGTAAAATAAAGTTGGATATCCTGTGAATGTTTTAAGGATGTGCATGTTTCTTGATGGTTAGACTGTGTTCCTTTATATTTTTCTTCATTGTGTATTTAAGCAAGAAACTATATGTTTTGTACACGTAAATTCTCGAGCCATGTAGTGGCTCGAGTTTAAGAAGATGAACTGTGAGTTTGTCGACCTTGAGCTTAGTTTATCGTATGTATGTCAACATTCCCAACTATTTTGAGTCTCCTAGGAGAAGGAGTCTGTTAATCTTAGGAGAAAGAGCACAAATTATGTGCCAGTGCCTAAGTCTTTCAGAACTGATGAAGCTTAGGAAGGATAGCGAGATTTAAGTCTCAAAAGGGGAGATCCTTTCTTATGGAAGAAGAGCAGATGATATCCATTCAAGAGGATCCAAGGTCTGTCATGACCATTGGATTTGGATAAGGAGCACAGGTGTTGACCCCTCGACTCATTCAAACTTCATGAGTTTAAAAATTTTTGGTCTTCTTCATAAGGGATACAGATCCCCTGAAGTCCCGGGGCCCGAAGTTAATTTGGGTTGTAGATCTGAGGATGCCTGGGAACTATTCCAATGGTCGGATCTACGATATAGTTAGTTCAACGTTGACCATTTCAGGAGTTCGAAGGATTTGGGGTGTAGTATCGTAGAGGGACGTTCAACATAGAACGTTGAACGCTGAACACTAACATTCAATGTAGAACACCAAATGTTGATCACTAAATGGCTGAGGCCATGTGGAGAGATTTCAGTTCTTCGGGGTGTTAGCACTCCACAATTTTTCAGGCCGAGGGAGAAATTGACAAAGCTAACCAAAAAACCACTTGGAGTCAAGGATCTAGCCCTCGAAGACTCAGAGATGGATCTCTCTGTATGATATAACTTTGGTTGGATTGGATATTAGGATATCTATGCAGAATAGGATTTATTTTTAGAGTTTTTGGTTGAGACAACAAAAGAGGGACATTGGGAAAAATGGAGTCAACAGGTCAAATATGATTAAATGAATGAATAACTGAAACCAAATGTAACTAGACAAGGTAATCATGTCAGTGGATCCTTATAATTTGTGAGATGGAAAGGAAGAGTAGGTTAGGGTTCAATCCAAATGTAGAGCATAGCTTATCCAAATTCTACATTCAAACTTGGAAGAAAACATAAATATTGTTTTAATTTAGTACACGGTGTTTAGAACAAATAGTGCACATCATATTCTCATAAACAATAAAGAAAGAGACACATGTGAAAACAGAGAAAAGCAAGTTACAACAAGAAGCACTTCACCACATGATCATGACACAAGAATCTGGAAACAAAAATTCTTTGTATTCATCCAAAGAGTCACTTGTAGCCTGCTGGACATCTTTACAACAGATGGTCATATTTCCAGACCATCCTTCCCTTCAGGTCTAACTGATCAACAACCCCTATCCCCTATTACATTCCATATTCTATAACCTCTATTCAGGTCCTATAGAATAGGAGATCAAATCCCTTACAAAATCATGCCATATATCTTAAATCTATTGCAATATCTGATTTTTACCACTCAAAGGGTAAAAATAGCAAAGACTACTTGCTGATTCATATCCTAACATTTTGGAGGTTAAAACAAAATCCCAAAATATAGGGCCATCTTTGATTTTCTTTAATAACTAAATATAGTTCGATCTTGGCTTGACAATAATATAGATGGATGATTCACAACTCGAAAATAGATCCGGAGCCTTTGAGATCATTAGAGAATCTATTTGCGTTGATTTGGGGAGATCCATGTGTTTTCTGCTGATAACAGAACTTTTGACAACTAAGAGGAAAAAACAAAGTGCATTTAACTACTATTTTGTTGGGCATGATTTTCGACAGCTAATTCTTGATTTTGCAATTGCTCTTAGTTGGCGAAAACTATAACTGTTTCTGAACTTAGTAAAAAATGGTTTAGTTTGATCCTTAACCCTACTTCATCAATCATGATAACCTCCTCTCATATCAAGAGAAGCTTCAACCAGGGTATCCAGCCTGAGGTGAGTTGTGGGTTTTACCTTTTTGTGGAGAAGCTTGAACCTCGGGACCTTGTTCATGTTCTTCAACCTACTAGTTTGTTTGAAGAGCCTCTTGTTCTTGTGCTTCAAATTTTCATACTTGATGGCCAATTTATCTAATGCATATCCAATTTTGAGGGAAGATTTCCTAAGAGTCTCATTTTCTTTATTCAAGTGTCTTTCTAGCACCTTGAACTCAACAATTTCCTCTTTTAGTTTCTGGAGCTTAGTTTGTTTGCTGACCTTCTTCTTTGATGGTGTCCCATCTTCTTCAGGATTTTCCATTTCCACAACTGATGGGTCGGATTCCATTTCTACCATAGGGAGTTCTGAATCATAATCAAAATATGGAAGGTTCAGGATATTTGTTGTTGTGGTTTTTCCTTGATCCTTTGCATGCTTCCCAAACTCTAATTTCTTCTTTTCTTTCTTTGATTGTGAGGGAGAAACCTTGGTGGAAATGTCCACAAGAGACATTGCTCTTATTTTTCTCTTGCTAGTTTTTGGGGAAGTCAATTCCTGTGGTGGAGTTCCTCCTTTCTTAGCTTGAACTTCCTGCCTAAATTATCCCCAGAACATGAGAAAGTCCCAAGTATTTTTTCTTCTATTGAGTTCTTCCAAAACTATCAACTTGATCAATCCATGATGAAAAAGGCTGTTGCTAGATTTCTGAGGCTTGGCCTGAACTTTGGATGACATTTTAGTAAGACTCTTAAGAAGGTAGAAAGGAATATTTAGAGGTTGTTTACCTATGAAATGGAGGAGTATCCTGAAGTGATAGAGCATGGTTCTTCCATATCTTCCTTCACAAGTGATGTAGACCTGGATCATCTTTAGCAATGTTTTCCACTTCTCTTCCAATGTTGATGTTGATGTTCTTCCTTGAGGAAAAATATGAAATCGACTTCTTTTCTTGAGGTAGTCTTAAACCACCTTTCTCCTTCACCAGGCATCTTTGTAGCAGCTGCAACATTGGCCTCATCAATCTACATTACCACAAGACCAAGCTAGAATTGAAATGCATCAAAACTCTTGGCAAAAGATTCTGTAATACCTTGATGATACCCTTGGAGATTTTGGCATAAATTATATCATCCAACGTCCTTGAAAATTTCACAGACCTCAGGGTGATCCTTAAGGTATGAAATATCTTGCAGTTCCTTCCTCAGCAGGGCACCTCTAGTTGTGATCTTCATTACCAGAACTTCTGAAAACACCTTAGAGGAACTGTGCAGATTATAAGGTGGTCAAGGCATGTGAAGGAAAATGACAGACTCAAACAAAAACAAAGGTGTTGGTAGAATAGTAAGAAAATAAGATTTGGTCGAAGGATGGAGGGTTTGAGAACATGTGAGTATATTTAAAACACTCAGAAACTGACCATCGACATATTCAAAGCATGGGAAGGCTCGTGACCATTTTTTCAGGATCGAGTAAATGTTATGGGCATGATCTAGGTTATGATTACTTGATTTGAACAATAGATGCACAAATCATAATCCCTTTTGAAAATCATATGAATGATACCCGGGATTGGTTTCTGACAACATAACAACAAATTATGGTTTGTGTACAATTGTAGAAACGTGAGTTACACGACCCTTTTTAAATGTTGGCTAGATTCAGGATTTTTGGCAGCTAACGATATGCGTGAATAAGTTGTTTAGCTACCGAAAGTTTTAACTTTCGGTAGCTAATGGCTATAATATTTTTCTCTTTTAGCTACCGAAAGTTTTAACTTTCGGTAGCTAACGGCTATAATATTTTTCTCTTTTAGCTACTGAAAGTAAACATTTTTTTCCACAATTAAAATATAACCCAATTCATGAAATCCACTAAATGAGCTACTCTAAACCTTCAAAGACTCATATGTATGCATCATAATTCCAAATTTCCACTTGCCAACTTTGGATATACCTGTACATATCTTTGAAACACAAGATACACCACTAGACCATTACTCCTGAGCATCTTATCATGAAGACATTCTCAAAATAATCGGAGCAAATTCCCAAATAGTTAACTGGAGAACATAAGACTATACTATAGGACCCTAACATAGGCTCGAATTGGGTATGGCAGCTCGTGAGGAGGTGTCAATAATCTCATATCTACAGATTCGTAAATCAGTGCCTTGTTCATTGGACTGATCCCACCACCTGTATCTTGATCTGTCCTGCACTCAGTGACTGGAAACCAGATGATTATTCATTCTGAATGAACTTTGAAGTAAAACATAAATAAAACAGACCACATGCTGCCCAACAATATTATTTGCATACTGTAAATCTGATAATTAAAAAAGGTGTTGATCTGAAGATCTTATTTATATACATATATCCTATTCTAACCTGAGAGTGCTTGATCTTAATCAATATGAAATATCCAGTATAACCAATTAAATGTTGGCTCTGGCACTTTGTCCCTTTCAATGTTTTTCACCCAATTTAGAAACATATTTGTTAAGGGTGCTTGAAAGTGATTGTGAGCGTGATCATCATCATAGGGAGCTTGATATGCCTGCAAAGAAACAAAGATGCTGGAAAGGAATGGTTGCTCTGTGATGGAATTTGTTTCCATATAGACATCTATAAGATCAATATAGACTTGACCTATTTCTTGGTATTCTAAGTCCATCAATTCAACTTCCTGACCTGGTGCTCCATATGTGATTTCCATGTCTTCAAACACTTCAGAATATGATTTCATTTTATATGATGAGTTTTGTAATGATATCTCTAGTGAACAAGACATTGGATTTGGCTGTCTGATCATATCCATATCATAACAACTCTTGAAATCATTACGAGTAAATGGAATCTGACTTTGAAAACACAAGCCATCCAACACATTGGCTATTGGGTCATATAATGCTTTAGATGATTGCGACATTGGTTCCACTGGCACTTGTAACACCCCGGGTTTCGAACCCCCATTTTAAATATTGTATTGTTACAATGCTGAGAGGCCTAAGTGCCCAAACAATTATTAAAGGGAAAGTATGCCCAAGAAATGTAATTTTTTGATCATTATTAATAATAAACACATCGTTGGCTCCTAGATGGATAAGGACTAGAGTTATAGGGGGCTATGATTCCACAAGAGAGGGGGTTTGAGGGGATAAATATTTATTCCTATGTTAATTACCCTTTTTTCCTTAGGGAGGGGATCAGTTATGTAATCTTCTTGGGGAAGTCTAGGAGGTTCTTGATTCCCCACGAAAATACTTAAACCCATCCATGGTCTGATTGTGCATTTGGTCATTGGCTCGTCCGCTCCTTCACTCCTGCATTTCATACCATTCTTTCCCTCACACCCTTCCATGCACTCACTTAACCATCCATTGATCCATCCTCACCTATGTCTTGGCTTGGAAGAGGGGAAAGGAACTGCTGAGAATTAGCCACGAGATAGTTGGCTGTAATGGTCGTTGGTGCAATCTAACCATGATCTGGGGTCTACATGTCTGAGATGTGTTGGCATGTGCCCTAGTTTTATCACAACTATGAGTCCTGAGAGTTACAACATTGAGATTTTGGACCAACTATGCTGGAGGCCCTATAAAAAGGAGAAGGAATGCCTGAGGGACTGCGTGGTAGAGAAGGGTGGAGGTCCATTCTCTTGGGTGGTACAGGTTGGGTAGAAGAGAGTTGGGTACTTGGATTGTTGTGGGTGCTGGGAAACCTATGAGAGATTGAGAGTTGATTGGTTTGGGAACCCAAGTACACTCTGGAACCATCCTTGTGGATTCATAGTCCTGGCTCAGGGGTGACACTACTGTTGATATTTGGAGAAATGGTGTCTATGGTTGGGTGGAATGTCCTTGGTCTGCAACTAGTTGGTGTCGTCATTTTATAAAGATAAGTGATCTCTGTTGTGATATTATTATCTATGTATGAATGTATTCCACTGTGTATTTTAATTGTCGTTTAACTAAATATTAGATTATGCATGCTTTCTGGATATTTCTGTGCATGTCTCTAAATATTGTATATTATGTGTTCTTATTAATTAAAGAAGGTATTGGTAAGAGTACGAATTCCAAGGGTGGGATTGTAGGTAGCATGCCCCGACCTGTGGGTGGCTAGGGATGTTACATATTGGTATTAGAGCTTCTGGTTGAAACACCGGGCCGGTATGGTCTGGGTCTATTGGTCAGAGTCTCGGGGTCGAGATCGAATTTTGACCGTGAAGTTGAAAACCTCAGGAGGAATGATGTTGCAAAATATACGCAGGAGATAGAATTCCAGAGACCCATTGTAAGGGGTTCAAAGGATCATGATCGTCCCTCTTCGAATTTGGGAGTGATCTCCATTGTAGTATCAAGAGAGATCCGAGATTGTTGGATCGGAGGACAGGTGAACATGGGTCATCCGATGAAAAGGAAGCAAGGGCTAAGGTCACAACCGTCAGATCCCATTGGAGAGTGATATGAACAGATAGGAGGCATTGCGGGGAACCAAGTTTCATGGGAGATAATTTCCCAAGGCTGTCCAACAATCCAAACCACGGTTTCACCAAGGGGTTAGGTGTTAGCATTAGGAGAATTGTGGGGATAAAATTGGGTTACTCCAAACCATCAATGCGTGCCTCCGCAAATTAAAAGGAATGTAGTGATGTGACTTGCTAGTGCTCGAACATTGAAACTTCGTATAGAAAAAGTAGTTTGGGGCCGTCCATCATCAAGGAGAGACAGGTGGCGCGAGATCCACAACTCTGAAAGTTGTGGATGAGGAGGAGGTGAAATAGTCGAAGTAGATCCTGAATATTGATCACCAAGAGGTACATGTTAGCAGATCAATAACTCTAGAGAAATCTGTTCGAGAGGTTTTCAATTGAGATTTGAAACTCCCGAAGCCCAGAGAGCCGGAAAGATGAAGAAAATCTAAAGCGTCGGATCGTCTGAGGTGAATCTAGGCCATCTGATCCAGAAGAGAGGTGGCATAAATCTGTGGATTTTGGGTGAATGCCCGAAGTAATCCTCAACCGTTCGATTAAACGGGACACGTAGCATAATCCCGTGTACTTCAAGGAGGTTTGAAGTTTGAGATTTCTGAAACTCGGAGATCCGAAAGGATCTAAACCATTGATCTATCGAGAGCCACACATCACTAGATCCAGGGCTTTGGATAAAAGCCACTGGGGCTAGATAAGTTTTGAAATTTGAGATTTATGAAGTCTGAAGACCCAAAGTGAGCTTCAACCGTCAGATTAAAGAGGAAACATGGTGCAGATCCATGGAATTTGGGTGAAGACCTAAAGAAAATCTTAGTCATCCGATCCAAGAGGACACATGGTGACATATTGGCTAGTTTGGGAATTCAGAGTTTGGGATAATTGGAAGTGTGCTAGTATGGAGACTCTCGAAGTCACGAAGCCCGAAGAGCCAAAGTGATGGGGCACGATGATGTCACCTAGAGGTGATGTGGATCCTGGAATTCCTGAAGTGACATGGCTTGCAGATGTCACCTAGGATGATTTGGACACATGGGATGTGTGCCACATGTCAGTATGTTTTGGGCATTTGGAATATTAAAATGTCATTTAGAACATGACATGTGTCACCCGCCTGATTGGTCCATGTGTCTGCTTCTAGTATTTCTCCACGTGGCGACAGATCATGCAGTCCACAGACTGGGAAATCCATAGGGGAAACATGTGACAAGTTGCGTTGGGTTGAAAACTCCTAAAGGCCTAAAGGCTGGAGGACATATCGACCGTTGATTCCAGAAGAAACATGTCAAAGGATTGCCGACTTCAGGTGAAAGCACTCTAGGAGAAAGTGAAAGAGGAAAGTTTTGAAACTTTCGAAGCTCGAAGAGCTGAAGCGATTCACAACCGATGATATGTGGGAGGACACCCGTCGACAGATCATGAAATTTGGGTAAAACATTTTCGGGCAGAGGCAAGCGAGGAAAGTTGAGACTTCCGAAGCGCGAAGTCTCAAAGTGGATCTCGATTGTTGATCATGAAAGAGGACGCGAACCATTGATCCGGTCCTGGCTGAAATTTCTGAAGTCCTAAAGCTCTAGACAAGCGCTTTTCAGCTAAGTGTAGGGTCATGGCCATGGTCATATACATATTGATAGCTAAGGGAAGGAGGGATAAGGGCCAAATTGGTTGTCTTTGAGATAGAAAAGTGATAAGGAAGGATTTAACTGCGGTTTCTAGTCGTGGTCACTTGGGAAGGTGGTTTGAAGGAAGCACCTATGGAGGATGAAATTCCATGTCAGCCAAGGATAACAAGACATTGTTATTTTTGGAGAATGGGGATATGATCTCCATGAAAAAAAAAAAGAGACATGTAGCATGGTTTGGAAATTTTGTTTATCGTATGCATAATTCTAACAAAATGGTCGCTTGCACATTTTACAGAATTAAGGGGTTTAAACACCTCAACTAAGGATGTGTATTGAGGAAATGGAAGAAGGAAAGGGAGCCTCCATTCATGATAAGGAGGTCGAAGGCCATAATACTAGAGTTGGTAATGCAGAGACAGAGTCCAATGGATGCAAGGGAAAAGGAGAGCATAAAACATTAATAGAAATGGTAAGAATCATAAAGATGGAAGTGAAAAGCTACAAAGTAGACAATGAGAGAATGATGAGAGAGAAAAGTCAGATAAATGCTTGAGTGTTGCAGAGATTAAATCAGTTGTAGAGAGAAATGAAGAAGGGATCAAACTCAAGAGAAGAGGAAGAAAGCAGGTGCCATGAAAGAAGGGATGATCATGGAAGAGTTGGTTATTCCAGAAGTTCTAGTAGAGCTCATGGATAACACTCATCTCCTTACTCAGAAAGAAAGTTTTATGCATCGGATGATCCTGTAAGTAGTCCAGAGGTGTCTCCTGCCAGACACCAAAGAAGGAAACAAGAAGTATATAGTTTTCAAGGAGAGTTGAGGAAGCTCAAGCCACCTTCCTTTGAGGGTGAAAGAGAAAGGGAAGATGATGTCGAAGCATGGTTTCTTGGGCTTAGGATATATTTTCAGTTGTATAACTATTCATCCATCCTGAAAGCTAGGATTTCTACCTACCATTTACACGGGAAAGCTGCAATGTGGTGGGACCAACTGAAGTAAGTGGAATATGTTAACGAAAGTAGGATCACTTGGAAGTAGTTCAAGAAGTACTTCCAGAAGGAGTACCTCTCAGAGCATTTATATGAAAAGAAAATGCAGTATTTCTTTGAACTCAGGTTGGGAAGCATGACTATGGCAGAGTACAAGAAGTTCTTGGGATTATTAAAGTATGTCACATTCATTGGTGATGATAAAGTGAAAATATAGATATTTCTAAGTGGAATTCCATCCTTTTATAAGGAAAAGATCAAGCATGATGAGCCCAAGACCTTGACTGAAGCCATCAGGAAGGATAAATACCTGTATGAGCAAGGCCAGGGAAGAGAATCTTTGCATAAATCTTGGAAGGACAAGAAAAATGCGAAGTTCGATTAGAGGAAGAAAGGATTCATCTTGAAGGAAAATCTCCCTACGGACAGGTAGATCTCCTCAAAGAGCTAGACTCTTAACTCTGAGACAGAAAGTGCTTATCATGGTCACTAACTTCCTTTTAGATCCAGGTGGACTAGTGTGTGAGGAGGAAGGAGAAAAGAAATACCTTTTACCAGTGTTTGTCCCTGCACGCTCCGAGTTGAGCTCCAATATTTCGCTCCTCGATAAGCCCTGTAGACAAACAAAGTACGAACACTTCCTACTCTATCAAGATTAGTCCGAAATAGGTCTATCTACTAAAGAGATAAATTCATGTGATATTGAACACGAATTAGAAAGAAACAGGCCAAGCAAATTATATTAATGAGGAAAAAACATTTCTTACAGTCGTAGATGGATTGCAACAGTTTCGTCAAGTCCTCCTTGTTTAACCCTTGCTCAAAAGATCCACGATCTGAATGACGATAGCTTCACCGATTGCTTCCTATGAGATCATAGGTCTCTTGCTTCCAAAACATCTTTGTTCTAGCACCACTTATGAGATCATAAGTTTGGTGTGATTCTCCCTTTCCAGTCCCCCTTTCACCATTAGAAAGCTTGCTTATATAGCCTTGGAGAGGCTTTAACCACTTGAGATATCCTTGGGGAAGTTGAGGATTTGCCTCCTTCAGTTGAGGATCTTCCCTAGGATCATGGATGGACTAGGGATTCAAGATCAACTTCCTTCCAAGAATGAAAAGATGCTTCCCCCATTCATCTCAACAACTCAACTGCTACCCAGAATAGGTAGTGCTCCCTCAAAAGGGCCATCAGAGCGTTGTAGCTCTCCCCAGTAGGCTTAAGGGGGGTGCCAATGCTCCTAAAGACACCAACGCTCCCTCGAAAGGGCCAAAGGAGCTTTATAACGCTCCCAGACAGTGTAAGGGGGAGCACCAGCACTCCCAGAAGAGGTATAGGGGAGCACTCTCCTTCAAAAGCTTAGTTTTTTGAGTGTTTTCATATGGAAAAAGGTTCATGAGCCCAGTTAACCTTTCCTCCTCTTCCAAATCAAGTGTTTGACATGTACCAAGTGTCCTCTTGATGTCGTTTACAGGCACGACATGGGCATCATGGTAGTATGCTTTCTTTAACACTTGCGACACTTGTGAGCAAAAAGTGACACTTGCGAACCTTGTAATGACGACACTTGCGACACTATCAAAGTGATTATTTTTTATGTGTAACAGATTTCCCCCCAAAATATGAAGTTAGAAGACAGGAACTGATAACTGAAATGCTTTGAAGACTTTCAAGCAAGGGTATAGATGCAGAGAACCTGGCAAAAGCTGCACACAAACACCCAACAAATATTATGACACATTTCAAAACCCAAGGCAGGCATACCTATGCTTGGGTGATCAAGACTTGCAAGATATGGCTGCCATAAAATACAATGCAGATCCATAATTGTATTGATAAAAAGGTAGAGCCACCGAGGATACAATGTGGATCTATACTTTGATGACCTAAACTAATTGTAGCCATGAAGAATACACAATGGATCTAGGAGATGACAAAACATATCCACGACCAATACAAAGTGGATCTATGTAATAGTATATGTGTCATGGTTCAAGAGAAACTCCTTCGCAACCTGGGAAAAGTAAATATCAAAGTGATCACTCAACCCAGGGTCTTCTTACTGATCCCGATGTAGTACGAATCTAACCATGAGAATAGATGTCCTGATGTCAAACATGGCAGAAGCCACTTGATTATCGATCAATGATTTAAACCGTTAACAAGTGCGAGGGAGATCACCATTAATGTCAATGATTCCCAAGGTACCCTAGTACATTCCAACGAATGTGAATGGATGAGCTGAAGTCGAACATCCGTGGAATCATCCGATCAGAGGTCAATGATGTAAACCCACTGTCGAACGTGAGGAGGCATGCCATTGAGGCATGCAGGTCCCAAAGTACTAATTGGTTTCTAAGCCTAGTTCCTGGATAATGTGGGAGGGCCTTGATGTATCCCCCATCAACGACACAAAACAGACGCAGAGATGTAATTTGGTAGATCAAATGAACATGGACTGACACGGGTATTGAGACAAGATATTTGTGATGGCTAACTCTTGAAGCAGATACTTCCCTTGAACACTGAGGCACAACTACAAAAACATGACATGGACCAAAAATTGATGATGCAGTGGATGCTTTGAATTCCATTAGGTGACCCAAAGGAGTGAAAGAAACTCAAAGGATTGGCTCAATGCAAAGGTTCAACGGATTATAATGTGTGCAAAAGACACAGTGTCGTTTTCAAGGGTGACTCTAAGAGTTACTTGGTAATGTTCTCAAAAATAATTTGCTTGGCTTGATTCTTTCAATTTTTTCCCCCATCCAGATAGACGAGTACCTCTTTTTAACTTAATGAGCTCGAGGAGGATAACACATGCTCGATACAACTCACCTTCGGTAAGTTCCTCTTCCTATGTTTAACGAACTGGAAGAAGTAAGGGTTCGGTCCCGTATGGGCCTTTCGATGTTTGTTTTAATGAGTCCACAGACAGAAAACTCGAAGGTTTTTCATGATTATAGAGTCTGGAAAAACACTTAAAAGAGAACTCTCTCAGTTCCTTTTTTGTAAAGTAGTCTGACGATACTGAAAAAGAGATAAACTATCGCTCAACGGACGTTTTCTTCAAATACTTTGATGAGCGTGAAGAGAACAAGGTCGCTCGGTAATCTTTTCATCTTGACAGAGTCTGAAAAGAACTTAAAGATGACTCCAGTGTTGTCCTTTTTCGTAATGTTAGTCTCGTGAGGCCTAAAAAGAGATAAATTATCACTCGAAAGACGCCCTTTCAAACCATTTAACGAGTGGGAAAGGAAGCAAGATCACTCAACAATCTTTTCATGTTTAGAGACTCTAAAAAGAGCTTAAAGGAGACTCTAGGGGGTTCATTTTTCGTGTATTCATATAGGTCCAAAAAAGAGATAAAATTCTACCCGGATACATTCTCATGTATTTACGAGCACGAGAAAGAACAAAGACTAAGCTCGGTATGCCCCCAGTTTGAAAGCTAGTGGCTTAACTGCAGAAAGATCATCAAAGGCTGGAGACATGCCCTCCAAGATTCGATTCATTCACTGAAGGATAAGGGTGGATGAAAAGAAGGTTCAAGAGAGGTGACTGTTTCATTTTTTAACAATCTTGACACAGGAAAAGAACTATGCTCAGGACCTCTGTTTCATTTTTTAATGAGCTTGCCACAGAGAAGAGAAACTATGCTCGTGGTTTCGTCTGAATCATGGCTTCCAAGAGGATAATGCTCTGGAAGGGTACCATGTCAATGGATAAAATGTGGTCATGGCCTCCAGGAGATATTCACTGGATGGAAGATAATCACTTGAGAAGGAACACATGTCGAGGGTCAGGAAATCAGGCTCCAATAACCCTATCGAAGAGATCACCATGTCCACTATCGGATCCAAATCATCGAAATTTGAAAGCATGGGAGATAACGCCACATAATTGACATGCGGCGAGGGTGATACTGTCTGCATATAAGAACCACTTAGGGAGGTAACCCAGTCAGGGTCGATGAATGAAAGTTGATCAATAGTCACAATTCTTCCATTGTGAGGGAAAGATATCACACGGAAAAGAGTGGATACAATAGCTTTCATCGCATAGAAATAATCCCGCCCAAGGAGTAAAGTGAAATCCAAGGGGTCTCGGACTACCATGACATCGATAAAGTAGTTTTCCCTCCCAAAGTTACAGGAAACTGAGGAAGGATCCCTAAAGGTTGACTAGTTCTTCTGTTAAAAGCTAATAGATTCTATGTAACCGGTGCAAGCTGCGGACAACCCAAAGCGTACCAAGCAACATAATACAAAATACTAACGGACGCACCTTCATCTATCAGTGTTTGAGGAACATCCCGACCACGAACCTGTACTGTAATCTGGAAAGGAATGTGAGAGGGAAGACGAGGTCCAGTTAGCGCACCCCAATCAAAAAGAATGGCTTCAGTACTTGGAGGGGGTTTCGTAGGAGAAGGAGGAATGCCCCTCGACATGGTAGAGTCTGTATTAACGCGAAAAACATGGGCAGTATCGAGTTTACTCTCTAGAAGGAGAGTAGGATCGACCGATGATTGGATCGGATCAACCAATGGTGGACTTGGATAGACCACTTTTTTTCGACAACACAGGTATTCCAACAGAGGATGAACACCTTCAGTAACCACTCACATAACCAGATCAAAGATCAACACATCGATGTTTTCACGTGGTAAAACCCCTACGGGGAAACA
>JZKD02S2163506.1:338542-407075 GCA_000966675.3 Picea glauca
GTCGGATCACTCTATGTCGGGAACATATCGTGACCGTCGGATTTCCTAACTACAAATGCATACTAAAGAAACACACTTTTACCTAACGACATATTAGACCAAGTAGATCTTAACTTCTTATTCTCTTTCCGTTTCTTCTTCTTCTGACCAACCTAACTACTTGCTTTAGAGCTTTCACTAGGTGAAAAAGGAGAAATGGAAGGAGACTTGATGGATGAAGAAGGCGAAAATTCGACATGAGGTTGATGTGTGGGTGGTGTATTGACATCCAAATTATTAGGTGCAACTAAAACATTGGGAGGATTCGGGATCACCAGAGTGGGGAATAACCAAACTGGTAATCCAATAGTGAGTCCTGGAAGACTCAGTGTGGCAACATATGGAGGACCAAAGTTTCTAAATGAAGGAAAGGTATAAGGTTCCCCAGGAGAAGGGGTTCCTCCATTGGTACTCCCATGATTCGATGCCATTATTACTGACTCGACCTAAGGTCCACTAAGTAAAACAAACAACACACGCTACGAATCTAAGAAGCAATCAATCAAACAAACCTTCCTACAATGAAACCACTAGTTGGTGATGAAATCCAATGTCGCGAGATCAAAATAGGAAGGGGCGGGGATAGAGCGGGTGGATCAGTTACGTTGGAGACCTTCTTAATGGACTTACGCCTTGGTGCAAGCTTCCATGTAGTAATTGTGGATTTACCCTCCAAGGAGCCCGAGTGAGTTTGACCAACGTCTGTTCTAGGTACAGTGAGACTTCCCTTCACCATCACCTTGTGTGAGACCCTAAATATTATGGCTACTAAGGTCACCAACTCGTAGTCAGCCCCTGGGCGGGTCCAGTCGGAACGTATGGGCAGGATAATAAGTTCGAAATCAGCTTGAAAGGCTCCCACACATAATCGTGGGTATACCTTCCAGTGACCCCCAATATACGATCTGACCACTACAAACAGTTGAACCATGGAGGGATAATCTCCGTAACTCACCCGAATGCGACCTCGTGTGTAACCCTTATGTGAGAGGGGGATCCCAGGCAGACTAATACGAAAATTGGATTTAATTCTCCCTACCGCAAGATACCAAGTTTGTTTGATAGCTTTGGAAAGTGCCAGAAGTTGCCCCGGTGTCAAAAACACCTTATATAAAGAGCACACAAGAGTTAAAATAATTACAAATGCAGTTGGAGGAATTGTTGAAGAAAGGGTACATACGTCCAAGTGTTTCACCTTGGGGAGCACCAATACATTTTGTCAAAAAGAAGGATGGAACCTTGAGGCTGTGTATTGACTTTCGACAACTGAAGAAGTACACTATAAAGACAAGTATCCCGAATTGATGACCTCTTTGATCAACTAAGAGGAACAAAGATATTTTCAAAGATTGATCTGAGGGAAGGATACCATCAGGTAAGAATCAAGGAAGAAGCCATTCATAAGACAACCTTTAGGACCAGGTATGGGCATTATGAATTTGTAGTGGTTCCATTTGGACTGACCAATGCACTAGCTTGGATGACATACTTATGTATTCTTGGATGACATACTTATCTATTCTAAGTCTGAAGAGGAGGATGAACATCACTTAAGACTGGTATTGCAATTACTAAGAGAACATCATTTGTATGCCAAGTTGAGTAAGTGTTATTTTTATCAAAAGAAGATCCATTACTTGGGACACATTATTTCAGAGCAGGGCATAATAGTAGATCCAGAGAAGATCGAAGCCATTAGAGGATGGCCAACACCCAGTATTGTGTCAGACATCATATATTTTATGGGATTAGTTGGCTACTACAGAAGGTTCATAGTAGGGTTCTCTAATATTTCTCATCCCATCACTTCTTTGCAAAAGAAGGGAACTAAATTTGAATGGACACTCAAGCATGATTTTGTTTTTAATCTGTTGAAGGAATTACTTACTAGTGTTCCTGTGTTAAATATTGCTGATGAAAATGAAAGTTTTTTGGTATGTACAGACACATGTAAGGAATAACTTGGGGGAGTCCTCACACAAAATGGACATGTAATTGGATATGAGTCCAGAAAGCTTAAGTAACATGAGAGGAACTATGCCACACATGACTTGGATCTTGCTTCCATTGTTCATGCCTTGAGGATGTGGAGGCATTATCTCATGGGGAAGAAATTCGAATTAAGGATAGACCACATTGGCCTGAAGTATCTTTTTGAACAACCAACATTGAATGCCAGGAAAACAAGATGGCTAGAATTTTTAAGTGAATATGACTTCAATATCAAGCATATCAAGGGAAAGGAGAATAAATTTGTCTATGCACTTAGTAGAAGAGTGCATACCATGCATGATACTACTATCAGTATGCATCAGTCAGAATTGAAGAGCATAATTTTAGATGGTCTTGTTACAAACCAACATTACCTACAGGTAAAGGAAAGCTTATAGCAAGGAGAGGTACAACAGAAAATAAAGGAGTATGAGATAAAGGAAGACGGATTACTCATGCATAAAATTAGAATCTATGTATGGAGAACTGAGGAATTTGGTACTGAAGGAAATGCATGATGTTCCTTATGCTGGACATCCCGGTTACCAGAAAATGATTACAGCAGTAAGAAGCCAGTTCTTTTGGCCAGGAATGAAGAAGGATGTTGTTTATTACATTTCTCGATGTATGGAATGTCAGAAGGTGAAGGCTGAGCATAGGCACCCAGCGGGTTTGCTGCAACCATTGCCAATCCTAGAGAATAAATGGGAAGTGATCACCATGGATTCATCATGGGATTACCCATAACGAATAAACAACATTATTCAATCATGGTGGTGGTTGAAAAATTAACAAAGGCTTCTCATTTTGTGCCTGTGAATAAAAAACATACAGTGGCTAATATTGCAAAAACTTTCATGAAGGAAATTGCTAGGTTGCATGGGATACCTAGGACAATTGTCTCATAAAAAGATATAAAGTTTACCTCCAATTTATGGAGGGGATTGTTTAAAGGATTTTGCACAAATATAAAATTTAACACAACATATCATCCCTAGACAGATGGGAAAACAATGAGGGTCAATCGAATAATTGAAGACATGCTGAGAATGTATGTGATGGATAAGCCATCTAAGTGGGAAGATTACTTACACTTGGTTGAGTTTTCATATAATAATGGGTATCAAGCTTCATTGAGAATGAGACCATTTGAAGACTTGTACGGTAGGAAATGAGATACTCCAGTAAGATGGGACAACCCAATAGATAGAGTGTTACTTGGGCCGGAGTTGCTCAGCGACATGGAAGACCATGTGGTTAAGATCAAGAAGAATTTAAAGGAAGCTCATGATAGACACAAATTTTATGCAGACAAGAACATGACAACTAGAGAATTTAAAGTAGGGGAGCATGTACTTTTGAAAGTGAAGCCCAAGAAAATCTCATTGAAATTGGGTAGTTGTACAAAGCTAGAAGCCAGATTCCGTGGTCCATTTGAAATATTGGACAGAATAGGGCCAATTGCATACATGCTTGCATTGCCTGCTTCCGTGAATGTGCATAATGTATTTCATGTATCTTTACTAAAGAAATATGTACATGACCCTAACCATGTTATTGATTGGCATCTGATTCAGGTAGAGACAGAGGGAGACTTTCAGGTTCATCCAGTGCGGGTATTGGACAGAAAGGTCAAAATTCTCCAGAGTCGAGTTATAGAGCTGGTAAAAGTTCAGTGGACCTACTATGGTCCTAAAGATGCTACCTAGGAGCATGAAGATTCCATGCGGGCAAAGTACCCACAACCTTTTGAATAAATTTGAGATTTTGATCTCTATTTTGTATATGCATTGAGGACAGTGCCAAGAAAAGGGGGAGGGGATGTAACACCCTGGGTTTCGAACCCCCATTTTAAATAATGTATTGTTACAATGCTGAGAGGCTTGAGTGACCAAAAAATTATTAAAGGGCTAGTATGCCCAGGAAATTTAATGTTTTCATCATTATTAATAATAAACACATCCCTCGCTGCTAGACGAACAAGGACTAGAGTTATAGGGGGCTATGATTCCACAAGAGAGGGGGATTGAGGGGATAAATATTTATTCCTATGTTAGTTGATCTTTTTTCCTAAGGGAGGGGATCAATTACATAAGCTTCTAGGGGAAGGCCAAGAGGTTCTTGATTCCCCATGAAAATACTTAAACCCATCCCTGGTCTAATTGTGGGGTTGGTCGTTGGCTCGTCTGCTCCTTCACTCCTACATTTCGTACCATTCTTTCCCTCATGCCCTTCCATGCACTCACTTACCCATCCATTGATCCATCCTCACCTATGTGTTGGCTTAGAAGAGGGGAAATTAAATGTTGAAAATTATCCACGAGATAATTGGCTATAATGGTCGCTAGTGCAATACAACCATGACTTGGGTCCTGCATGTCTAAGATGTGTTGGCATGTGCCCTATTTTTCTCACAACTGCAAGTCCTGAGAGTTATAGCATTGAGATTCTGGACCATCTGTGATGGAGGCCCTAGAAAAAGGAGAAGGACTGCTTGAGGGACTGTGTGGCAGAGAAGGGTGGAGGTCCATTATCTTGGGCAGTACAGGCTGGGTAGAAGAGAGTTGAGTACTTGGATTATTGTGGGTGTTGAGAATCCTATGAGATCTTGAGAGTTGACTAGTTTGGGAACCCAATTACACTCTAGAACCATCCTTGTTGATTCATAGCCCTGGCTGGGGGGTGACACTGCTGTTGAGATTTGGAACAATGGTGTCTATGGTTGGGTGGAACGTCCTTGGTCTATAGCCAGTTGGTGTCACCTTTTTATAAATATAAGTGATCTCTGTTGTGATATTATTATCTGTGTATGAATGTATTCCATTGTGTATTTTAATTATTGTTTAACTAAATCTTAGATTATGCATTCTTTCTGGATATTGTTGTGCATGTCGCTAAATATTGTATCTTATGCATTCTTATTAATTAAAGAAGGTATCGATAAGAGTACGAAGTCCAAGGGTGGGATTATAGGTAGCATGCCCCGACTTGTGGGTGGTTGGGGATGTTACAACACTTCATGGCTTACACTGTGATTCTCAACTGGAATATGACCAAGATTACCTTTCACAATTTGAAATGAACTAAATCATAAGGGCAGGGAATCAAAATGGATCAACTCATCACCTGTCCCAGGCTCTATGATTTCTTCTGAGGTTTGAGATTCAAAAATATTCAAGGGATGGACCTCCAGATCTGAAGCATGTTCTATATCATTCTTGTTTTCCTCAACTGGTTCATTAGAAGACTCCTCATTCTTACTATTTACAATCTTCTTGCAATGTTCTCTCAGGAGTGAGGCAAAACACAGGGGCAGGAAGTTTGCGCTTTCTTGAATTTTTTCTGCATTTTCCTCCTTGCAATCTTGCTTAGTATGTAGAGTTTTGTTGTTATCTTCACATTGTGATAATTGAGCTTATTCTTCCCATGAAGATGGTGTTGGTTTCTCTGAGAAATTAGCATCAAGATCAACCACATAATCATCATCGTGATGATCATATCCTGGAAAATCATCTACATATCCAAGGTCATCAAACATGCACATCATCTTAGGAGGTTTTTCCATCACCATCTGATTTTTCACTTCATCTTTGGATGTATCGTAGATTGAATACATGAAGTAATCATTGGGTGGATCAAAATACTGAGGATGAATTGGAAAAATCTTGGGGACATTGATATTTTCCCTTTCTAGCACTAATGAAACATAAGGTTTTAGAACAACAGTTTCCTCTCTCCTCCTAATATCATGCATTACTTCATTTACTATGTTAGTCAGAATATCTAATTTAATTCCTGAAGATACCAGATGTTCCTTTTCTGTTCTATCTTTCATCAATGATTTCAATTTTTCCTTTCTGTTCAGTAGGTTAGCTTCCACGTCAACTGCAATATTTTTCATTTCTTCAAGGGTTGAAGTGTTCCTTTCTCTTAATTGGAATGCCATCTTAGGATCAAAGGCATCTGGGAAACATAAGTGAGTTAATCCTAGGGGTGGCCTTATATCAACAGGTATTGAATGATACACCTTATTGAACCTAGCTGAAAAATGTTGCACTGTTTCCTTCGACTGTATTTTCAAATGGTCATACTCTTCTAGGACGAGAAAGAAATTTCCCATGATCACCCATCGACCTAGGAAAACTTGCATGAACTGATGGAAATTTCTAAAGTTTGCAACTGGAATATTTCTGAACCATTCTTTAACTTTTCCTTGCAAAGATAAAGAAAACATCCTGATACATACGTCATCTTCTTCCACCTCAAACAGATCAAGAAAATCCTCAAGATTTTGAATGTGTTTTTCAGCAGTGATATTTGCATTTTCTCCATCAAACATGGGCAGATTATTGCTATAATTTGCAGGGAGGTCATTGATAATAGAAGGTAAAACCAGAGGCTTGTATTTTTCTGGGACTTTTATAGGTATAGGAGGTAAATCAAGGGGCTTACAACTAACTGGAATTTCAACAATAATAGGAGATAAAGCACAAGGTTTGTGTCTAACTGGGATATCTACAGGTATTGGAGTGTGTACCAGGGCTATAGGGATGGTTTGAATCCTTTGAGGCTCTTTAGATTGAAACCAATCATTATGAATTTCATCAATATACTCTTGACCATGATCATAATAAGAGAGAAAATAATTACAGATAAAACCAAAAATATCTTGAATACAATTTGAGCTCGAATACCCGATCTTTCCAGATTCCTTTGTCATGTTTCAAGTTCTTCCTCCAGCGGAGTCTTCAAATTGGAACTGATATGGAGATTTTAGTTTCTAGGTGAATAATCTCAGTCTTCTTGTTTCTTATCACTGTCCACCATCAATAATTAGATCTGGAAAATTTAAGTGCACTACTGGAGAAAGTTCCCTAGTATGGTCGCCATTATGTTAGCACTCTGTAATTTCTCAGGCTGAGGGAGAAATTGATATAGGTAACCAAAAAACCACTTGGAGTCCAGGATCTATCCCTCCAAGACTCAGAGATGGATCTCTCTGTATGATATAAATTTGTTTGGATTGGATATTAGGCTAGCTATGCAGAATGGGATTTGTTTTTAGAGTTTTTGGTTGAGACAACAAAAGAGGGCCATTGGGAAAAATTGAGTCAAYARGTCAAAGATGATTAAATGAATGAATAACTGAAACCAAATGTAACCARGAAAWATAATCATGTCAGTGGATCCTTATAATTTGTGAGATGGAAATGAAGAGYAGGTTAGGGTTCAATCCAAATGCAGAGCAKAGCTTATCYGAATTCTACMTTCAAACTTGGAAKAAAACATAAATATTKTTTTAAGTTGGTACAKGGTGTTTATAAMAAATMYYRCACATCATCTTCTCATAAACAATAAAKAAAGAKACACATGTGMAAATAGAGAAAAACAAGTTACAACAAGAAGCACTTCACCACATGATCATGACACAAGAATCTGGAAACAAAAAGTCTTTGTATTCATCCAAAGAGTCAYTTACAKCMTGCTGAACATMTTTACAACAAATGGTGATATTTCCATACCATCCTTCCCTTYAGGTCTAGCTTATCAACAACCCMTATCCCCTATTACATTCCATYTTTTATAACCTCTATTCAGGTCCTATAGACTAGGAGATAAAATCCCTTACAAAATCATGCCATATATCTAAAATCTATTGCAATGTTTGATTTTTACCACTGAAAGGGTAAAAATAGCAAAGATTACTTGTTGATTCATATCCTAACATTTTGGAGGTTAAAACAAAATCCCAAAATATAGGGCCATCTTTGATTTTCTTTAACAACTAAATATAGTTCGATCTTGGCTTGAAAACAATATAGAAGGATGATTCACAACTGGAAAATTGATCTGGATCCTTTGAGATCATTAGAGAATCCATTTGCCCTGATTTGGGGAGATCCTTGTGTTTTTTTCTGATAACAAAACTTTTGGAAGCTAAGAGGAAAAAACAGAGTGCATTTAGCTATCGTTTTGTTGGGCATGATTTTTGGCAGCTAATTATGGATTTTGCAACTGCTCTTAGCTGGAAAAAAACTGTAACTGTTTCTGAACTTAGTAAAAAATGGTTTAGTTTGATCCTTAAACCTACTTCATCAATCATGATCAACTCCTCTCATATCAAGGGAAGCTTCATCCAGGGTATCCAGCCTGAGGTGAGTTGTGGGTTTTTCCTTTTTGTGGAAAATCTTGAACCTCAGGACCTTGTTCATGTTCTTCAACCTGCTAGTTTGTTTGAAAATCCTCTTGTTCTTGTGCTTCACAATTTCATACTTGATGGCCAATTTATCTAATGCAGATCCAATTTTGAGGGAATATTTCCTAAGAGTCTCATTTTATTTCTTCAGGGGTTTTTCTAGCAACTTGAAATCAACAAATTCCTCTTTCAATTTCTGGAGCTTAGTTTGTTTGCTAGATTTATTCTTTGATGGTGTCCCGACTTCTTCAGGATTTTCCATTTCCACAACTAATGGTTCATCTTCCATTTCTACAGCTGGGGGTTTTGAATCAAAATCAGAATATGGAAGGTTCGGGATTTTTGTTGCTGTGGTTTTTCCTTGATCCTATGCCTGCTTCCCAAACTCTAATTTCTTCTTTGCTTTATTTGATTGTGAGGGAGAAACCTTGGTGGTAGTTTCCACAAGTGACAATGCTCTTCTTTTTCTCTTGTTGATTTTTTTAGGAAGTCAATTCCCGTGGGGGAGTTCCTCCTTTCTTAGCTTGAACTTCTTGCCCAAATTCTCCCCAGAATAGGAGAAAGTCCCAAGTCTTTTTTCTTCTGTTGAGTTCTTCCAAAACTATCAACTTGATCAACCCATGATGAAAAAGGCTGATGCTAGCTTTCTGAGGCTTGGCCTGAACTTTGGATGACATTTTAGTAAGACTCTTAAGAAGGTAGAAAGTCATATTTAGAGGTTGTTTACATGTGAAATGGAAGAGTATCCTGAAGTGGTAGAGAATGGTTCTTCCATATCTTCCTTCACAAGTGATGTAGACCTAGATCATATTTAGCAATGTTTTCCACTTCTCTTCCAAGTAACTTCTTGGGATATCCTTCTGCCACTTCATATGTTGATGTTCTTCCTTGAGGAAAAATCTGAAATCGACTTGTTTGGTTGAGGTAGTCTTAAGCCACCTTTCTCCTGCACCAGACATCTCTGCAGTAGCTACAACACCGGCCTCATCAATCTGCATTACCACAGGACCAAGTTGAACTTGAAAGCCATCAAAACTCTTGGCAAAAGCTTCTATAATACCTTGATGATACCCTTGGAGATTTTGGCAGAAATTATAGCATCCGACCTCCTTGAAAATATTACAGACCTCAAGGTGAGCCTTAAGGTATGAAATATCTTGCATTTCCTTCCTCAACAGGTCACCTCCAGTTGTGATGTTCATTACCAGAACTTCTAAACACACCTTAGAGGAACTATGCAGATTATAAGGCGGCCAGGGCATGTGAAGGAAAATGACAAACTCAAATGAAAATGAAGGTGGTGGTAGAACAATAAGAAAAGAGGATATGGTCGAAGGATGGAGGGTTTGAGAACCTGTGAGTATCTTTAAAACCCTCATAAACCAACCATCGATAGATTCAAAGAATGGGAAGACTCGTAACCATTTTTTCAGGATCGAGTAAATGGTATGGGCACGATCTAGGTTATGATTGCTTGATTTGAACAGTAGATGAACAAATCATAATCCCTTTTAAAAATCGTATGAATGATACCCGAGATCGGTTTCTGGAAGCATAAAAACAAATGATGGTTTGTGTACAATCACAGAAATGTGAGTGACAAGACCCTTTTTAAACGCTGGTGAGATTCACGATTTTTGGCAACTAACGATATGCGTGAGTAAGTTGTTTAGCTACCGAAAGTTTTAACTTTTGGTAGATAACGACTATAAGATTTTTTCTCTTTTATCTACCGAAAGTAAACATTTATGCCACAATTAAAATATAACCCAATTCATGAAATCCAATGACTGATCCACTCTAAACCTTCAAAGACTCATATGTATGCATCATAATTCCAACTTTCCACTTGCCAACTTTGGATATACCTGGAAATCTCTTTGAAACACAAGATACAACACTGGACCATTACTCCTGAGCATATTATAATGAATACATTCTCAAAATGATCAGAGAAAATTCCCAAATAGGTAACTAGAGAAAAGAAGACTATACTATAGGACCCTAACACGAGGAGTATGCATGAATTAAGGGAAAAAGGGGGGTGACGTGGACCCACGATTAACATGCTACATGTCTCAAGTAAAATGCATCATGATAAGTAAATCAAATAAATAAAATATACACCTAATAATGTGCATAAAAAACCACCCCATCAAACTAAACAAGTGCTCAAAGACCCTATGCAATTTTCCAAGTTTAGGTATGGGAGGGTTGACAAGGTGACCTTTTGGGTAAATCATTCCCTAAGTCAAGGAGTGTTTCCCAAGTGAACCCATCTCTAATTCATGGGGATAATATGACATGGATGGGGGAAATACTTTTGGGTATGGGTTTTGTGGCATACAAAGGGTCGTAGTGTCTCATTTATGGGTGCCTTTGTATAGGGTGTGTTGCACCTTCATTATCAATGCATCTTTTGTCCAAGCCCATTTATTGCCATTAATTAATTAAGTTCCAAACATAGGGTACTTCCTATAAGTTAATCGATTAGTCTTGGGGGAATTACCATGATGTCACTTGAAAGGAGAGGTACATAGAGTGTCATGGATTTATAATCTATCTTGTAATGCACTTGTGTAGATACCTCAACAAGTGGGACATTTATATATATGTGTTTGCTTTTGAAAGTATTTGATTTTTTTAGGAGAAACATTTCATTATTATCAAGACCTCTTTGGGTGAGCATATGGAAGGTTAATAATATGAATTTTATCCTTTTTCAGCTACATTACCTTTGGTCCTTCAGTCCCTTCTTCCCATGAAATGAGGGACGATCCCTTCTTGGGTCAGTACACCCATAAATGACAAAAAAATAAGGAGATGAGGGGATGAAGTGTGGAAAGTGGAAAGTATGGTAGGGAATGGTATGCTATCTTTTCAATGGGGACCTCCTAGTAGAAAACCCATCCCTAAGGGTGACTACTTACTAGGACACAATGTCAATATGACCAAGCTGGTGTGGTGGATACCATCATGATGAATATGATACCTATGGTTGTGAGGTAGAAATTTGTCTTTGCAAGTGGAAGTTTTCGACCATCAGTCTCTCAATAATCCATATCTACAACCTGAGGGCCTCGATACATCATCTTCTTAGTTATCCCTAGGAAATGGGGATAACATCTGGCTCTTACTTTGGGACATGTACTCATCGTAGAGTTCATGAGAACCGCAACATCTCCTGGTTGGACCTATGCCTACACTGAAACATACAAAGGTAAGATCTAGGGCAGTTATATCACCCTTAGTCCATATATATCAAAATAAAATCTCAAAAATAAAAACTAATCTAGAAAAGAAAATTTTTTGTTTTTCCTTTTTTTTTTTAATTCTAAACTAAATATGTAATATGATGAAAACAATATGAAAGTAGAGAAAAATGAAACATGAGATGCAACTAAACTACTATGAGCAATCAAGATTCAAATGCAAAGAATGCAAGATGACCTACCTACTTACCTGGGGCATGTGCCCTGAAGAAGTCAAGTGCCTTGAATGTAGGGTCAGAGAAGAGACCCATATACCGGTAATGACATATTTCTCCCGTCTAAGGACGTCAAATAGTACTTGTATTTCTCATACTGTTTCTTGATGATGTAAGGGCCAAGCCAATAAATTTTATCCTTATGATCGTAATTAGGCTTGCCCTTTCTCTTATCCCACATGAATGCAAGACTTCATTTGTTGTAGTTGATGCAATTTATATCTTTGATGTAAGGATACACATGAGGTTCTATGTTGACTACATCTTTAATGGATTTCTCACGTTCTTTTTTCTCTTTATCTCCTTTCTTCAATATCTGGATGGACTATGGTTATTTCCCTTGGAACTTTGCAAGATTCTCCTTGTAATCATTTTTCCTTGGGAGTAGCGTATCTATGCAATCTTCATGCAAAAAATGAAAGTCCCAAGGATCATACTCGATAATCTGATGAGGTACATCAAAGTCACACTCACTTGTGTAATCAGGATTGTTGGTATCCATCACATGCTTCTCAACCCACTCCCGACTATATAGAATCTCAAAATTTCCACCCCCCATGGGAATACATGCATGGGTTAGATCCATACTAAGAAAAACCCCAAGATCAAAAAACCAACTTCTTGATAGAATCATTCCCCAAGCATATGGAACATCAATCACTAATATGTTCATAATGAGCCTGATATGAGGGAAGTCAATTAGGTAAAATTCAATATCTTCACAAAGCTCGTAAACTTTGACCTTCTTGGAATCAATACCACAAACATTTCCATAAGGTCGGGTCATATTCAAATTGAGTTATTCCATTACTTTCAAGGGAATCACATTGGTTGAGACTTTGGAGTCCAACATACAATTGCTCAAACAAAGACCATTCATCCCCAATGAGAGATAAAAAGGAGGGTTATTATCCTTCTGTCGGTCAATATACATGGTATTCAGGATGATTGGAGGGTACTCCTTTCAGCTGGTACTTTCAATAAATTCAAAACTTCTTTTCTCATAGATGGTATCTTGCACATCTCTGTCACAGGGACCGTCATATTCAACTTCCCAAACATAGTCGACACGTATGTATTTAGTTGAATCTCTTCTTCTGTCAGAATTAGTTTTAGAGCAAACTCGCGGACTAGAGGTGGAAGTGGTGGGATCACCCTCTCTACATATGGAAGTGGTACTTCCACTTATGGTTTAAGCAGAGTGGAAGGTTGTAGTGGAGGAACCGAATCCATGTTTCTTCTTGCATATGTCAAAACTTCCCTTTTTCTCAATTTCTTTCTTCGATCCTCTGTTAATTGAATCAATACTCTGAGTCTTCCTTCTCTAGCTCCTCTTTTTATGACTTCATCAATATGTTCCTGATTGATATCCTCTTCTCGGAAGTTGGAAATCATGTCCATGAAGTTTATACCATCAAAGGAGTCTTCATCATGTCAGGGGCACTCATCCTCTCGATGAGGTTCTTGGAAAGGAGAAAACTATGGTGTTTCTTCTCTTTCGACCATCCCAATCAGGTTCAAAGTGTCATGAGATCTTGTCTCTTGTTGAGGCCTTGGATTCCAACTTGTGGCATCTCTCTGTTGTCTAGTAAACTGCAGTATGGGGGTAGATTAATCTATCTCTACAATGGTCCAACATCCCATGATATGATTATGAGCTTGGACAAACTGAATACTCATTCGGTCTATCTTATGATTCAAGAGAGAAATTGGATATAGTGTATTGCTACTAGAAGCTCTGGTTTGTTCTTCTGTCTTGGCACATGGATACTATTATAACCCTAAATTGCACCATACATGCTTACCTAGCATCAGGCCATCTCAAATCCCTTCTTTGCCAAAGCACTACTGAACAACTCTTAAAAATCCTCTTTTATAAAGGCCCACACGCCCTACTCCATTACTGCATGTGTGTACATGCTAGCTGACCTTAGACAACCCGCGTGGATTGACAAAAGAACGTAAAAAGGAAAGTTTTCGATGGAACACACAGCTTTGGGTGAGTTAACTAAAACTCCTGGCCATGCATGGTCGAGGGTTCATCCAAATACCTAGCTTCTTCTAACCTATAAAAGAAGGGCTAGGGGTACCATTTGGAAGAGGAAAAAATATAGCAAAGAAACTCTGCCCATTTGCATATTCCATTGTCCCAAACCTTTAGCCATCCTTATGCCAGAAGAGATACAAAGCAAAGAAGTTGGAGGACAGTTGAAGAGGAGCCCAGGATCAGGTTCGTGGAGCGGTTACCGGTCTCGACTTTTTGTAAGTTGACTCATTCAAAGCAATAAAGAAAATACTTTTCCCGTCCCAATTCATGAGTTATTCATAATTTGTTAAGTACATGTTTGAATTTCTAACCTGTTAGTCTATAGGTAAGATGCATGTGTAGTTGTTTCTTGTCTTGTATGCAGGTCAACGTTGGAAAGGAGAACTGCAAACAAGTGGTCAAGTGCGACAAGGGATTGACATCAAATGCCTGGAATGAGGTAGGTTGATCTAGCCATGTTTTACTGAAAAGAAATAGGATTTAAGTCTGGGGACGAAGGTAGAAAGTAGATTTTCTCTTGGTCATATCTGCATGCAAAGCATAAACCTATTTGCTAGTCTGTAAGGAGATTTCCCTCACAAAACAAATGGCGACCATACTAGGGAAGATCTCTAGGGTTCTTAGGAATTTTATGTGTTTTTGGGTAGTTTTTTAGAAAAAGACTGGTTTTTCTTGCTGTTTTTTTTTTAGTTTCTGTAAAGTCTGAGCTTGCAAAGAGTCTGGTTTTCCATACCAACTTTCTCTAATTTGCTTGAATGTGTTTGTCAGGACCCACAGAGGTACACGTGGCCTGCATAAGGTATGCACATGTGTACTCGCACCCTAATCTCTTACAGCCCGTGTGTGAATGCTCGCTGAGGAAGTAGCAGTAGCGTGTAGAGTCCAGAGAATTTTTGAGGTAGTCATCCTCTTCCCTGTCATAATCAGACATTCTCAAGGGTTTTCTGGAATTCTGTTTGAGTCTTGGTTTTTTTCAGTCTTATCTCAGATTGTTTTTGCTTTATGATTTTTCCTTTCTTGGTTTGTTTTTTCTGTTAAAAAGAGTGTCCAAGCCTTCAGGAGATCCTGGTTATCAATATCCGTGGTCTCTTCTTGGTCTGGGATGTCTGTTTTTGTTTTTGCTCAGAGTTTAGATATACACATGGCCTGTACAAGGTCAGCCCACGTGTACACGCCCTGTGTCTCTATACAACGCACCTTCACACGCTTGCTGTTAGATTAACAGTCGCATGCTTGTACATGATACTTTTTGTTGAGAGTAAGGCAATCATCCTTTCCCTTGATAATAATTATACCTCTAAGGTGTTTGAATCTCTGTCGTAGCAGTCAGTAGCTTAGGATTAATCTTACCCTTAGTTTGCTTTTTCTCATTTAAAAGTTGTCATAAAAAAGAATTTTTTAGGGTTTTTAGACTAGTGTGAGAGTCATTTTTTAAAATTGATAATGTGTGGTTTGTTGAATTGATTCTTTGCAATCTGCGATTAGGCCAGGATTGTTTTTCTTGGTTTTTGCTTGTTGGTATTTTTCCTTTTTCCTTTGTCAAGCATTTAAATAAATAAAATATATCTTTACATTTTCTTGTTTGGTTGAAGAGTGTGTTTCTGCATTATTAGCCAGGGAAAAGTCGTTTATTTCATAAGTTTTTGCAGTTTAATTAGATCATAAGTAGCTTGTAGTCAAGTGAAATTTCTTTTGAGTTTGCTGTCCAAAATCTTAGAAAATCAAAAAATATTTATTTTGAAAAGTTGTTGAAATTTTGCATTAAGTAAAAGTTTTTTGTTTCCAGCTTTTTCATTCATTTTTTGCTTTCATATTTTACACGTCATCAGTTTCACTTTCATACCCCTTGACATAAGACAAAGCCATAAAATTAACACTAAATTTAAAATTTACTAGACTTTTCTATTTGTAGGGTTAACCAACTAGTTCAGGATTAGGGCCTTGGATTAGGTTGGAGAGGAAACTCTTCAAGGCCATTTAAAATCAAACATTGGAGTCTGAGTTAGGGAGTGTCTAAGTCTAGTATCGTGAAATTTATCTGGGACCCTCCTCTAACACAGGGGATAAACATGAGGTCGTGTGTGGAAAGGTAGCAGAGATAACCCCTCCAAAGTTGGACCAATCGTAGTGGAGAACACATATAGAGGGCTTGTTTTGGGATTCCGTTGATTGCATTTTCCACGGGGCTTCATGGGTCTTGAATCCATTCAAGGTCCTTATTCGTCTTCCAGACCACTTGCTTTCGATACCCTTGACAGGTTTTGGGCTCGATACCCTGCTCATTGTGGTCTACCCGACTTTCGACTGTACCCGCCTGGTCACTGTTTGCGCGTTGGCAACCTAGTTGCCTATCTATTTTAGGGACATACACAGGTGACTGCAGGGGTATACCATGGTGCCTAGGACAAACATCGGGCCACGCTTTGAAAAGTATACCTGGAGGGTGCTTCTGTGTTCGAGTTTCACTTGCACTGGTAAGTTTCTCTAGTGTTGGTTGTTGTAACTGTTCTTCCAATTAATTTAGTGTTTTCCTGTCTTATAGTCTAGGGACTTTTTTAGTGTGTGTTACTTTTGAGCATTTAGACTACCTTAGAGTGTCTTTGATCTTCTCACATAGTGGAGGATCATGAGCTCTGCCAGTCACAAAGGCTTCTTGGCCTGCCACCGATTACACTGGAGCCACCCCCGCCACCATTGAGGCGAAAGCTAGACCAACAAGGGTCTTTTGAAGCGACCAGGTTACAAGAAATTGTACCCAACCAACAACTGGAGGAATTGACCATTTTGGACCTTGAAGATCATGCTCTTAGCTCGGTTGAAACCCCAACCACTGATTTCTTATCACCTTTCATCGTACCATTTCAATTTTACGAGTGTCATACAGTGTTGCACATAGCAATGGAAATAAATGTTGTTACTCCCTCTGGGAATTATTTCATTCCCACTACGGTTGTCACTACAAGAGAGTTTTCACCTCCTAACCCACCGTCATCGATCTGAGCCACCATGGTCTCGACCGCTTCTACATCGCACAGTGGTCTGATCCTATCTTTGGCGGCAACCACAATCCCTTTCACACCAAGTGCGACATGCCCTCCATTCTCATATGGGATGCCTAGTTCAGGTACAAGTCCTATACTTTCCTACTCCACTTTACAGACTTCAGGTCTGGGGGTAGGGAGCTCTAGTGCTCCTCTGCAAGGTCACATAGGGGGCACTCCTACTCCTTTTAATGCTTTTCCTTATGGAGGAGTTCATATCCCTCCTTCGTCCCCTTCACTCGGTGGCTCGCATTAGTAGTCCGTCGAGCAACCTACATACCATAGTTTATTTGGAGCGGGGAGTCAAGGACCACCTTCGCATAACATGCTGGTAGGTTCGACACCATTTTCTTTGTATGAAACGTTTGGTAATAACGCCTTCTCATCAGTTTCTTTCCCGACTGGGGGAAATCCCATTTTTGGACAATCTATTCCTATGCAGGGTACTATTCTTGCATAGGGGGAAAACCCAGGAACTTCCTCCGCATCAGGGCCTTGGAATTTTGGGCAGGGATCTGTTCCCTCGTCTGAAATGCTGATCTGGGGTAATTATTTCCACAATCAATGGAACCCCGAACAAACTACTATGCCTATCCCCACGGGACTGGCATGGGGTAACCCTTCCCAGAGCCCTTCGAATATAATGCATGCCCAACCATCTATGTCCTATTTGGGAAATCAACCGATGATGTCTCCACATATGAAAAATCTGTACGCTGGCCAGGGCCATGGTTTCTACCAAAATTCGATCCGACATCTAAACTTTTCCTGGTGGCCTGGTGCCAGTCAAACTCCAGGCCCCTTTTTCCCAGGTTATCACCAACAACCCAAACTACCTTTCCTAGTGAATTTTCACTTGCCAAATTTGACAAGGTTGTTGAATGACCCCATTTGTCACAATCTGTGTTGGCCTCCTATGCTGACGAAGTTTCCTTCGGACATTCCAAAGTTCGAAGCCAAGCCTAATGAAGATCCAGGTGATCATGTGACTACCTTCCATCTTTGGTGCTCATCTAACTCGTTGAAAGATGACTCCGTACAGTTGTGATTGTTTCAACGTACTCTCATTAGGAGTGTCGTGAAATGGTACATTGATCTTGATCGCTCAAGATACTCTTCCTTCAGTGAGCTGGCAATGGATTTCCTAAACCACTTCCAGTTACCTGTGAGATACGATGTTGGCACAAAGATGTTGTCCAATTTCGAACAGACGACAGTGGACCATATCTCTGATCACATCCGAGAATGGAGACACCGAAAGAGTCTCATTAAGGTTCCAGTCCCACCAGCATTCCTTCTTGAGTGGTTCCTTAAGTCTTTGGTCCCGCAGTTATCCAAATACGTTGCAACATCGGGTGTATTCTCCGAAGAAGACGCCATCATGAGAGCTCAACAATTTGAGCTCATATATTCTCAGTCCAGTTTATTATACAACATCTTACCAGATGCGCCATGCTCAATACTGGATAAAACTTGACAGAGAGTTGGACCACATGCCGATGGTATTGTTGGTTCAGCACAAATAAATCCCGCTGAGCAATTGATGAAGCAGTTGCAACAGTTATCTATCCAACACACAGCGGCCAACCAAACTACTACTTTGGTTGCTCCCCCTACCAAAATGTCGGAGGTACACATAGTGCAATCGACTAACCCAAAGGCTACCAGCAACCTAAAGGAAAGAAAAAACAACGAAAGAAGGGTAAGGGGGATAAAAAACCTATCGATAATGCTGGCGGGGACAACACTGAAAAATGGAAGGTAAGGTATCCATGCAACTTGTGTGCAGAAGACCACCCGACCCATCTCTGTCCTCGACTTACAGAGGCCCAAAATTTTGCGACGCAACAACAACAGGCTGTGTTGACTAATCCATTTCAACATGGGAAAAATCAAACCCAAGCCTCTGCAAGCATGGAAGGGGGAAACCAAGACCCCTCTCCACCTGCGAACAACCCCGCATCCGTGAATGTATATATGGTGAGGGGTGATTCTTTTATATCAACTAGAATGCATGACTATAGTAAACCAAGTACTTCTGAGAAGGGTAAAGAAGCTGAAATCCCATCTCTTCCTCTACAGATTGAGAAGACGTTGGGCGAAACAATGATACGCATTCCCAAAGGTGCGTTCAAAAATGATTCTCATAACCCAAACACAAGGGCCGCCCAGAACTACTCTGTGGTGGAAGATTTATCTCAAATCCCTTGCGCGATGTCTGCTTTGGAGGTCCTCCAAAGCTGCCCTTCCCAGAGGAAAGCCTTGTTAACCACTTTAGGATCTACCGAGACTTGTAATCCGGGTACAACCATGTTGGATACAACTGACTTAAAACCTCATCTACCTTACCACATAGCGTTTCAGATAGTAGTGGCTTATCCCACAAAAACTTTTACTCGTAATATCTTCCGCACAGTGGTTGATGAGGGAGCCTCGACATGTGTTATGTCATTGGCATGTTGGAAGGCCGTTATCCATCCCATTTTGTCTCCGTCGCCTACTGTCCTCACCACTTTCGATGGTCGTTCGTTCCGACCACATGGTATCGTCCCTTCTTTTCCTGTGCAGTTAGCAGGGAAGACCATGTGTGTCGAAGTAGAGGTAGTAGGAGTTGGACTTATGCCATACAAGATATGGTTGTTACATTTTTTTGGGTCTTGTTTTTTCCACACGACGGCCGGATAGTGACCATCGTTCAATTGTCCTTCTCCAGACCTGACCCTAATTTGGGGGCATCCATGGTCTCGATGATAGATAATCCTCAACCAGGTGTCGTCAACGTAGGGGTTGGTTTGTGCCCATCTTTGATGGGTACCTTTGATTACCCGCCCCCTCAAGGCAATATCAGGTTTATATCCAATGACCATAAGGTTGAGATTTTTCAAGTTTCGTCGTTCTGCACGACTTACTTCGACGATCCGTGGACAATTCCTTCCCCATCGATCACGATGGATGAGACATGACACTTTGGCATGTCCATGCCCTTATCTGCAACTGAAGTAGTGTACTCTTTAGTCCAACAAACTTCAACCCACACTTATCCATCTTCTGCACAAGAGTTAGATCCACTTCTAGAGCCTGTTTGGGCTCAAGGTTCTCTCTGATGAAGCAATAGTTGAAGCAATGACTAGTCTGGATAAACCCTGGGAAGATCTTCATCACAGATCATACTTCATCCTAGATTTAAGCCGAATTGAAGTGAGAGAATTCACCGTGAACATGATGGGAGAGCGGTCTTGTCCTATTAATCCCTTAGCTACACATGAGGTTTATGCTGAGGGTAATATGGCAATTATCGCTAAAACCTTACCGATCAATATCTCCCGAAATCATGGCATCATGGAGAATGTCTTCTTCGGAGAGGACTACTCCCCTGAAGAGATTCAAATCTACACAGATATTTTCAAATAATTCTGCGACGTTTTTGCCTGGTCTTATGAGGAAATGCCAGGCATCGATCCCATAATAGTTGAACATGAAATTACAACATATCTTGATTCCAAGCCAGTTCGGCAGAAGCTTCATCCACTTAATCCTAAGAAAGCAACAACCATTAAGGTTGAGGTTGAGAAATTGCTAAAATCTGGGTTTATATATTCTATCCATTTGACCCAATGGGTGTCAAACCCCATGTCGGTCAATAAAAAACAAGGCACGATTTGTGTATGTACTGACTTCCATGATCGGAAAAAGGCGTGTCCCAAAGATAATTTTCCCACACCATTCATTGACCAGATCATTGATGAATGTGCGGGTTGCGAAGACTTTTCTTTCATGGACGGTTTTTCAGGATATAATCAAATTCAAATCAAACCCGAAGACCAACAAAAAATGACATTCATCTTCCCATGGGGTACATTCACATATCGTAAAATGCCTTTTGGTCTCAAAAATGCTGGAGCCACCTTTCAACAGACCATGTCTTTTGATTTTCATGACCTTAATCACATAGTCGAGGCCTATCTAGATGATTTAGCATCATGATCTCGCAAGAGAACAGATCATCCCACACACCTCCAACTTATCTTCGAACGTTGTCGCTACTTTTGGATTCGTCTGAATCCAAACAAGTGCAGATTTTGCGTAACGTCGGGACGATTTTTAGGTTTCATAGTGTCAACAATAGGGATCATGTTCGATCCTCTCAAGGTTGAGGCAATAATTCAGTTTCCCCCCCCCACATACAATCCTTCAACTTCAGAATCTACAAGGCAAGGCAAACTTTTTACGACGCTTCATTGCCAACTATGTCGAAATCACCAAGGGCTTTATGCGCTTACTGAAGAAAGACGTTCCATTTTACTGGGACGATGTGGCTCAACGCTCTTTCGACGCATTGAAACATGCCCTCACAAATGCCCCTCTGCTTCGACCGCCAAACTATAACAAAGATTTCTTATTATATCTAGTTGTAGAAGAGTCAACCATTGGCATGGTTTTAGTTCAAAAAGATGACGTGTTCATAGAATACGTGATCTATTACCTGAGTCAAGGCATTGTAGGACCGGAACTTAATTATTCTCACATTGAAAAACTTGCGTTGGCAGCAGTTCATGCTGTTCAATGGTTCTGTCATTATGTTCTGTTTCGCAAGACCATTGTCATTGTTGTCATGAATCCATTCTAGTACATGTTGAAATGACAGGTAACAGGTGGAAAAATCAGTAGATGGATAGTCATCCTCCAAGAGTTTGACTTAGACTTCGTTTCAGCAAAGTCCAAAAAGTCACTGGTCTTCACAAAACTTATTTCGGAACTTTTGGTTGAGTCAGGTGACATTGTGCCTGAAGAATCGCCTATCTGGGGAGATATGTTTTTTATCACATCTTCATATCCCTGGTATGGAGATATACTTATCTATCTCCAGAATTTGAAGTGCCCCACCACTGCTTCTAGCGATGAGCGTCGACGTATATGCCATCAGGCTAATAATTATCTCATACTCGAAGATACATTGTATCAGAGAGGTGTAGACTGCATCCTACGTCGATGTCTCACTCATGAGGAAGCAGTTATCGTGCTTAACGATTGCCATACTGGCGCTTGTGGCGGTCATTTGTCTCGGTTGGAAACAACCCAAAAGATTCTATGTGCAGGTTACTTATGGCCGACACTTATCAAAGATTGTATCGAATCAACCAAGAAGTGCCATCCATGCCAAATCTTCTCTCGGAAGATGAGGGCACATCCCGCTCCCATGTTTCCTATCATCACCGTTGGTCCCTTCACCAAGTGGGGGATTGATTACACTACTTTGAACCCTCCTTCAGCAAGGGGGCACCGCTATATCATCATATTTGTAGACTACTTCACAAAGTGGGTCGAAGCTAAGCCAACGTTTAAAGATGATGGAGAGACTGTAGCTCTCTTTTTATTCAATCAGATAATAGCAAGGTTTAGCATCCCGAGGGAGATTGTCACTGACCATGGAAATCACTTTCAGAACCAAATGATGACCGAGTTAACATCAAATCTTGGGTTATGAAAATAACATTCATCACCCTACTACCCCCAAGAAAATGGGCAGGTGGAAGCTGTAAACAAAACTCTTAAGACTATTTTACAACGAACTATCAACTCAGCCAAGTCAAATTGGAATTTGATGTTATACTTGACATTATGGGCTGACCGAACATCTATTAAGACTGCAACCAGATTTTCACCTTTTCAACTCGTTTATGGGTTGGAGGAAGTCTTGCCCATCGAATGTCAGATCCCATCTCTAAAGTTGGCAGTACAATTCTTGCCCGACACTTCTCCGCTTGAAGAATGGTTAGTATACCTTGAGAAACACAATGAGCAACATCGTGATGCGGCCCTGGCCAACGAGGCTTACAAACATAAGGTCAAGTGTTAGTGTGATAGGTTCGTTCGTCCTCGGGTTTTCTCTGAAGGTGACCTTGTCTTGGTCTACGACCAAGATAAGGACCCCCTAGGGGCAGGAAAATTCAAACCCATGTGGTTCGAACCCTTCATCATAAAAGAGGTTTTAAAAAAGGGCGCTTATCGTCTGGTTGATTTTGAAAGGAATGCTTTGGTGGAGCCTAGAAATGGGCTCTACCTCAAGAAGTATTACTCATAGGCAGGTCACTGTGGGTAACTTTTTGTAACATATGTATAGTCTTTGTACTATTACTTTTTAGTTTCTTTTAGTATTATGGACGTGTCGTTGATACTATCTTTCGTCACTGTGGTAGATGTCAAGTGATTCTGAGGTGTTCATTGGGTATGCAGACGGTGCTAGTCAGCACACTCAGAGGCTTGCCTCCGCAGCTTGAGTAATATTTACATCTCAAGGTTGGTTATTATCTTCCAGAGGGATATGCTTAGGTGACACCACAAATAATGTTTCTGAGTATAACACAGTTATTGAGTTGCTTCGTGATGCTTTTTCATTGGGTATCTCTCATCTCCGGGTCTATCTCGATGCTCAACTGGTTGTGTCTCAGTTAAACAGAGTGTACTGGGTTCATGATCCAACTTTACAGTGATGATTCCTTAGGGTACGTCTCTTAGAATGAAACTTTGATTATATTACATATTTTCATGTTCCTAGGAGGTTAAATCAAGTTACAGATACTCTAGCTAATCAAATTTTAGATTGGCATCTTGCACACATATGAAAGAACATTGACATAAGCATGTAAATACATTTTTTCACACATGATCCATAAGACACAAAAGACCAAAAAACCATATATAATATCATAAAGTAGCCAGAGTACATAGACGGATGCAAGCGTCTCAAAAAATAGGATCGATAATGAGTCGCAGGGCTTATGCCCTCAAAACATATATACAAGTAGTGCTCATGGCACGTCAAAATGTCTAGCTAAAGTCAGGGCTTGTGGGCCCTGTTATACTGGTCCACAACATTGAATAAACACTGAAACAATCAGACCCACGTCTGTGGTGCCCCCACTACATGAGGCTGCATAGATGGTGGCAGGTCCTTAATCTTTGCCATCGGGATCGTGCGAGTGAGTGCAATAAAGTTACGCTCAACCCGTCTCAATACCCTCTCAGCCTCCCTGAATGGAAGATCTCCTGCTACTGTTGGTCCCCTGATGACGACAGGTGAGGCCCTCGGCCGAGGACGATGCATGTTCCTTGCATAGTCAGCGGGTCGCACTGGTCCCACGTCTGCACACAATGAACACATATCCATCAAATACTCTGGCATAACACACAAAAAATGATATATATAACAAAACAATATAAAAATTACATATACAACAAAAGGACTACAAAGGTGGAGACTTACCCATCTCCCCTTGCACCTCACCAGGAGATACTAGTATCTTCGGGTCTCTCGAAAAATCAATCCTGGCATAGGGGTAGTCCTCTATGACCGAGATCTGTCGTGACAGCCATGCAAAAAATTTGTCATCGAAGGACTCATTGGTCCTTCCACCACCCTGTCTCGGCAGCAGTATTACCCATCTACACACAACAGGAAGAGAGGCCTGGTGTCCTCATGCCACTACTCGAGGACTAAAGCTTGGAACTCTCTCAAAAAAGAACGAACACAGAATGGTCCCGAACCCAAAGTTCCTATGTGTCCACAAATGGCAATCTTTCAACTTCCTCTTCATGCACTCAAGCAAAGTGGTACTCCAATAAAAAACTTGTGCATTCAAGCACTGGACAACACAGTTCATTTGTGCACGGGACGCCTGATGTAGAGCCATAGAACCAGTAATTCACCCAATAAGCAATACTATCGCCTGTAGCGATAGGTTAGTGATCTTTCTTATAGTAACTTGCGTGCTCATGCGGTCCATATCAGTTGCACAATATAGGCCTATCAATTCTTCTATGTTATGCGGCTCCGCAGGAAAAGTCCAAAAATTGATTGGTTCCCCTCTCCTAGAGAGGCCAATCAAAAAGTAAATGTCCTCAATCGTGGGCACCCGTGACTGCCCCTCTAACATGAATGCCTCTGCATCCGGATGCCAGTAGTCAACCAAGGCATTCAATAGCCTAGGTTGTTCCCGCATGAAATGACATAGAAAAAACTTGAGTAACCCACACTACATCAATGTAGCCATAGCATTGGGGTCTTCCCCAACCAACTCATTCACCTCTTCGTGCTCTCTTTCTCTCCAATGGACATACATCCTGCAAAACAAAAAGGTTCAGGAGAGTTAAACCCTTGTTTTTTTGTCTTTAACATTCAATAAGGGGGCCCATGCGTGTTGTATTGGCGACAGTCTCGTGTACACGTAGCCTGTCCTGAGACAGCCCGTGTGGACCTAGGGCCGACCTTTCAAAGGTCGATGCCCCCCTTAAAAATGAAACCCAATGTATAAATAAATACATAATTTGTAATATAAGGGAGTTTGTACTTACTTGGTCCAGACAAAAGTTCGTTTCATCCACTGTAGCTCCCGGAATCACCATGTTAATCAAAGGGGGTCTTTTGGCTCCACAGTTAATTTCCAAATCAACAATGGTGATAATGAGCTGCCAGCTTCTATTTATAGACTTTTTGGCCTCTTTTTGTCACTTTTTTGGCCTCCCTTATCATTCTCTTTATACCAAAAATCATTTAGCGTGATTCAGGAGTTGCATAGGAGGGATTTGATTGGGTATTGGGACAATTTTTTTGAGTTTTGAGTATTTTTCGACAATCCGTGGAATTTTTTTCCGATGATCAACTTGAACATATAGGTTAGGTTTCTACCCTGATTTTTGTATCTTGTTGTCTTTTTCCTTTACCATAGGATCGATCCCATCAAGTTGTGACACAAAACCATCATCTTTTCTTTAGAAGTGTCGCAAGTGGGTGGTAGAGCTTACCGGAACATGAATGCCCTAGGTAGATCCTGGTTGCATTATGGTATTCATGCTACCCCTAAAAACATTGTAGGCTCGGGAGTCCTTGTAGTTTTCCTGAATACGAGTTTGAGCCTCATTTTGCATGATTCTTCTTCACTCTTGACCTCACCCTCAGGACTCCCAAAAAATAATGGGTCTTCTTTTAAGCCCTTTTTAGACCCTCTAAACATGAAAAGATTGTCGAGTGATCTTGTGACCTTTTACGCTCGTTAAACTAAAATTTGAAGTCACGTCTGTCTGGCGGTAGTTTACCCCTTTTTCGGTCTGGACGGTCAACTGTATGAACAGAGGTATACTCTATGGAACTTTAGCTCTATAGAAGAGTACTCTTAGGTATAATTTTATCCATTTTTCGGGCCTAAGGGACTAAACTTACAAAGAAGGAACCCCCACAGAGTCCATAATTAAGCTCTTTTCAGACTCCCTAAAATTGAAAAGATCGTCGAGTGACCTTATTATTTCACACTCATTAAACTGTTCATAAAGGACATGCCTGCCAGAGTCCATATTTAAACTTTTTTTAGACTGCTTAAAAATGAAAAAATGACCGAGTGATCTTGTCCTTATCACACTCATTAAAATGGTTTTGAAGACACGTCTGGTCGGTGCTAGTTTACCCCTTTTTCGAACCGACTAGACTATCTTCGAAATAGGTACCCCAATGGAGTCTCTTTTTATGTTTTTTTAGACTCTCTAAATATGAAAAACCACAGAGCTTACCTTCTTTGGGCTCGTTAAAATTACATTTAAGGACATTACCATTGTGTGTTTTGTCAACCACGTTTGCATATCTTATATGCCAGCCTTGTAACAGTTTGTTTCTGCGTCTTAACACCTTTGGCCCCGAGAGGATTTTTCCCGAGTATCATTCTAATAGAACATTAGTCTTGTCCTTGTGCCTTGAACTTGAATGTTTGCAATACTCATTCCTCCATTGTAACGTAACATTCCTTTATTCTTTTTCCCAAAATTATTGAAAAAGACAAAAAAAAAAAAAATATACCCCAAAAAGAGGAAGGGAAAAGTGTTTTCTTTATTGGCAGCATAATGAGTCGCCCTTGGATAAAGCACATCTATCCATTTTTTCATCAAACTATGGGATGTAGTACGACCTTAGGAAGTTGTTCTCGCTATATCGAGTTGTGTCCTCCACCATTTGGTTATCCTTCCAAACATATGGAGAGTTTTCATTCCCTTCTGCTTCGTAGACTTATGATTAATGCCATGTTGCCTGAGTCTCATCATTTGTCATTCGATTGTCCAAGGGAAGTTTGTCACCAAGCCTGAGTCGACCCCTATGCAATTTGTCTCTTGCCCTCATACCCGACCATCATGAATGTCCAATCAAGTCCTTGTTTGAAATCAATGAAGCTTTCAGTCTGATCATCAAAATTATCTAGTCCATGACCGACGAGCCGTTGAAGACCTATGGGTAGTGCATTCGTACACTCATATTACACTCCTACCTGAGTTTTGAATATTTTTAAGTTGTTTCTTGAGCTCTGAAGATCTCATCTCCAGCCATCAGGTCGTATTAACTTCTAGAAGATGGATACTCTATATGTATATCTTTTCGATTTCGAGATGTAGCTCCACTGTGTATTGTTCGCGGCTACTCTTTATCTAATTATATGACATGGATCTACAGTGTATTTGATTGGTAACCATGATTCTATTTTATCCCGAGCATGGGTATGCCTGCCTCGGTGAGACATTTGTTATTTTGTAGACAACGCCTCCCGATTCCTGATCCTTGGGCTCAATCATTCGGCACATCAGTAAAGATTGGTAATGTATTTCAACCATCAGATGCTCTTATGACCTCACACATTAGGGGGAATATATTATAACCCTAAATTGCACCATATATGATTACCTGGCATCAGGCCATCTCAGATCCCTTCTTTTCCAAAGCACTGCTGAACAACTCTTAAAAATCATCTTTTATAAAGGCCCACGCGCCCTACTCCATTACTACATGCATGTACACACTAGATGACCTCAAACAACCCGCGTCGATCAACAAAAGCACGAAAAAGGAAAGTTGCCGATGGAACACGCAACTCTGGGTGAGTTAACTGAAACTCCCAGACATGCATGGCCGAGGGTTCATCCAAATACCTATCTTCTTCTAACGTATAAAAGAAGGGATAGGGGTCCCGTTCAGAAGAGGAAAAAATATAGCAAAGAAACTCTGCCCATTTTCATATTCCATTGTCCCAACCCTTTAGCCATCCTTATGCCAGAAGAAAGACAAAGAAAATAATTTGGAGGACAGTTGAAGAGGAGCCCAGTATTAGGTTCACGGAGCGGTGGCCGGTCTCAGCATTTTGTAAGTTGACTCATTCAAAGTAATAAAGAAAATACTTTTCCCGTCCCAATTCATGAGTTATTCATAATTTGTTAAGTACATGTTTGAATTTATAACCTGTTAGTCTATAGGTAAGATGCATGTGTAGTTGTTTCTTTTCTTATATGCAGGTCAATGTTGGAAAGGAGAATTGCGAACAAGTGGTCAAGTGCGATAAGGGATCGACATCAAATGCCTGGAACGAGGTAGGTTGATCTAGCCATGTTTTACTGAAAAGAAATAGGATTTAACTCTGGGAACGAAGGTAGAAAGTAGATTTTCTCTTGGTCATATTTGCATGCAAATCATAACCCTATTTTATAGTCCATAAGGATATTTCCCTCACAACAGATACTTAAAAGGGTCAACCCTTTGAGTTAATAATATTCTCTTCAATCTCTCTGCTATAGTCGTTTTCTTGTGCCAAGGTTGTGGGATTCTTATCCTTTAGGATGAAAAAAAATTTCCCATCAAATGCATTCATATAAAGGAGACGAACAACTACATCTGGAGGATGTAGATCCATCGAGATTTGGTGATACAATCTGTAAAACCTATTGTCAAATTCACTCACTGTTTCATTCTCCTTCTTCTTTATTTGATTTAATTGAGCTACACGCATTTCGTTGTCCTTCCTTGTTGTCCATTTTTTCTTGAACAACTTAACGAAATATTCATAATATTCTGTGTGATTATCAAGAAGTTCTTTGAACCATCTTTGAGCATCTTCAATCAATGATGAATATATTAGCTTCATTTCTACATCCTCATGTTCCACTTTTTCATTCTCCATGTCTCAGCCCATAACATAGACATGATCGTCGACCATGATCACATTGTTTCCCGAGAACTTTGGAAACCATTTGTGAGACTCTTTTGGCATGGAATTATGGTTTCTAGTGATGTTGGCCATGTTCAAGGATTTGTAAAAGGTATTTTGCCCAAGGGTGAGCCATTGGAGAAAGGGGAAGGGTACCTTGGAAAACGGTTTTGATGACAAAATATTTGAGAGGAGGCCTTCTTCGATAAACCTTAGAAGGCTTGAATATCCCTCGGGGAAAAGTATTAAGGGAAGGTAGATTATAGGATGGTGGAGTCGCCAGATGAGCTTAAGGAATATCTCATCAAGGGTGGAACGAGAATGTCCTTTAAGTGGAGTCTCTAGGAAATATAGGGGTAAAGGATTTGGGATCAAATCTTTCCAAAGTGTCATTACGGAATGAAAGAGGATTCAAAATCCTCCCCAGAAACAACACCAAAATTTTATCGCACGAACTGTAGGTTGGGAAAATCCCGACCTAAACCACAATATTGTGATAATTTTGGGAGAGTCTACCCATTGTCACCTTAGATAAACCCTCCCCTCACTTTAGTGAAGGATACTATCCAACACAAGGGGGGTATCCTGAGTGACCCTAGGGGAAAATGGGATGGAAAGTGAGGTTATGGAAGTGATACCCCTATAGGTCAAACTACTAAGTGGATAATAGCTTGGAAACAATTCTCGGAGTTGGTCACTGTTTGTCAAGTACTTGAGTACCTGCAGAAGATTGTTGTACCTGCTTGAGACACAAGAAAACACAAGATATGAGTCCAACGATATAATGGACAAGAAAGTGAAGATTTATTTCCCAATTAGAAGCAATATATAATTATATAAATCAGCAATTAAATGATAAGAAGAGCCGCTAAACAAGCCACCTAAAGTCCAATAAAATGTGTAAGAGACTAACTAGCAATTACTAGTGTAACTCAAGTATGATAACACAAGACTTTAGCAACAATTAAATGTTGTTATATACAAGTATTTAAAAGATATTATTACAGCCTTATGGCTGTATAAAAAAAATTCTACAACAGAAAAATCCAACCACCGAAACTTGCAAGTAAACCACCCAAAAGAAGCACAACAACTAGTAGATTAATTTGGTAGATTTCTAGCAAATTTTAAAGGTTAGAAAATGAGTAATTTTGAAAGTTATGAAGTGTTTTGGTGTAGACCTAATGGATGTAGAATAAATTGATTACAAGAACAATAAATCCTTGGAGAATCAATATTCCCTAGGGATCTTGGCTAGACTTAAGCATATATAAAAAATTACATCTTAAACATTTTCAATATCTCATGATTTTACATATCCCAATGCAAGGGATTAGTGATTTTAACTATTGTGTTATGGATTCTTTTAAATGAAATAGATAGTTGTGTTACTTCCTTGGGGGTGTAATCCCTTTTACTCCCCAAGGAAAACAAGACTATCTAGGAAAAACCTAGGAGGGTGTAATCCTTTTTACTTCTCCTAGTATTCCTTTGTGCAAGAAATTATTCCAAGACAATTATGATGGGATTAGTGGGGTTGTATTACCTTATACTCCCAAAAATATTAACAAATTAACCTTACAACCAAGAAAATAAGAAATAACAAGAGATATTCCTAACCTAGTCCAAACATTAACAACATAAACTCATTTTAACAAAGAAAATTCCACCATAAAAACAAGAAATAGCCTCCAAGAAAGATAACGAATTACTTCTTCATACAATAGCCAAGACAAATCATCACAAGAGATAGTAGCAAAGAGATATAGGTAAAATTTCCCAAACAAGGCGCCAATTTCAGCCAAGGAGTCTTCTCGCAATGGGACAACTATCATATAATGAAATGAGGTTGATTTCTATTTATACCAAACCTCCTAAACATAGTTTGTCCACATACAAAGGGTAAATCAAAAAACAAGGGAGACATATCCCTTTGTTTTCCCCTTTACACAAGTAATTTGAATTTAATTTAAAAAATTGTGCAAAAAGAAACCCTAATATGATGTCATCCCTCTCTAGGGTGAGGTTTTGACAATTTTAGGTGGGCGTTGAGCTTGGATATGAATCATTGGGCATCCAAAGGCCTTATTTCCAAGCACTAGGGTCTTCTCCATCAAGGCAAGTCTTTTCCTCTCCCAAAATTCCAAGTGTTAATCATCAACACCTCCACCACCAAAAACCTATTCCTAGGGTGATGTCAAGCCCTCCAAAAGTTACGTTTTATCCTCCAAAGGAAAAAAATTGGGCTAGTAGGGGCTAGGTGAGGTCCTACATGGTGTCCTCTTTTTCCTCCAAAGGAAATATTCATATTCCTTATTTTCCCAAGGTGTGGTTCATGCTATCCAACTTGTGGGATTCAAGCCCTAAGGAAGCCCAAGCTAGACTTGTTCCTCCAAGACTGTCCACCAACTAAGTCCTGCAAAGACAATGAATACACCCTCCAAGGATTTCAAGTAAAATGCATCATGATAAGTAAATAAAATCAATAAAATATCCACCTAATCATGTGCATCAAAAACCACCTCATCAAACTAAACAAGTGCTCAAACACCCTATGCAATTTTCCAGTTTTAGGTGTGGGAGGGTTGATAAGGTGACCTATTGGGTGAATCATTCCCTAAGTCAAGGAGTGTTTCCCAGGTGATCCCATATCTAATTCATGTGGAGAAGATGATATGGATGGGTTCAATACTTTTGGGCATGGGTTCATGACATACAAGGGGCCGTGGTCTCTCATTTATGGGTGCCTTTATAGAGGTTGTGTCACACCTTCGTTTTCAATGCATTTTTTTTCCAAACCTATTTATTTCCATTAATTAATTAAGGTCTAAAAATTGGGTGCTCCCTATGGGTTAATCAATTATCTTTGGGGAAAGTACCATGGTGTCATTTGAAGGGATAGGTACTCAAAGTTCCATGGGGGTATAATCTATCTTGTAACACACTTGTGTAGATCCCTCAACAAGTGGGACACACACACACATATATGTGTCTGTGTGTGTTTTCTTTTGAGGGTCTTTGAGTTTTTTAGGAGAAATATTTCATTGTTCTCAAGACCTATTTGGGCGAGAATATATAAGGTTCATAATATGAATTTTATCTTTTTCTAGCTACATTCCCTCTGGGCCTTTATCCCCTTCTTCCCATGAAATGAGGGACAATCCCTTCTTAGGTCAGTACACCCAGAAATCCCAAAGGATAAGGAGATGAGGGGATGAAGTGTGGAAAGTGGAAAGTATGGTCAGGAATGGTATGATGACTTGTCAAGGGTACCTCCTAGTAGAAAACCCATCCCTAAGGGTGACCACTTACTAGGTCACAATGTCAACCACCAAGGTGAAACAGGGAAAATAGAATAACTTCCAAGTAGATGTTACATAATCAAAATAAATTTTAAATGCAACATACCTAAATGCCTCAAATATTGAAATGAATCTCACCATAATACCTGGCTTGTACCTCATGGAGAAGGACCCAATGTATTTCAGGAACAATTTGGTGTGGCATATACCATCATGATGAATCTGAGATCTATGGTGGTGAGTTAGGCCTCTATCTACGCAAGTGGACGTTGTCATCCATCTGTCTCTCGATACTCCATGTCTACAACCTAAGGGCCTAGAGACATCATGTCCTTAGTTATCCCTAGGAAATTGGGATAACATTATGTTGGGCCCGCGATATGGTTAATTTAATGATGATGATTAGATCCTTGTTGGCCAATATTGTATGTGCATTTTCCTATTTTGAAGCGTTTTGAAGGGTTTTTGTATTAAATCGTTGTGGCTCATACCAGGTACGTATGATTGATGTTTTATGATGGTTTAAAGTGTAATTCAACATATTTTAATGATTCCAAGAAGCTAATTCATGATCTGTCTGTAACAGGGAAAAATCGCAGGTTGTTTTTGCATCTGACACTCCGTCCGGTACTCCATTTGGCATTTCGTCTAGCACTCCGTCCTGCACTAAAACCGTGGGTGAGTTGGCGGTTATCATATCGGCGACCAACAATGGGTGAATCAGAGACATGGGTTTTTCTTGTGCTCGTGGCCTCCAGCTATCGAGATTCTGACAACTTGGATTGGGTTGTTATGCTCGACGTTTATTGACTTTCTTTGTTTCTAGAAGCCATCAACGGTTAAGACACATTAATTGTGATTTACTGTTTTTAGAGGAGGTCGACCCTTCCAGTGGTCGACCTATCAGCTTGTAAACTCTGTAAATACCACATCAGTGGTCAGACAAGTAGAACAAGGATAGTTAACCTCTGTATTTCCATTTTCAAGACATTTTCTCTAAAACTGCGTTTTTAATTTTAATGTTGAAATCGTGTTGCTTGAGATCGTGATTCATTGTTGAGGAGTAGCCACGACCTGCTGGGGGGCCCACCAGTGGTGTGGGTGAATATTTAGTCAATTATCTTATGAATTCATATAGTGTAATCATCATTTCTTTTATTTCTTGTACATGAGTGTTATTATGTTTATTTACTGTGTAGATTGTTGTTCATAAGTTTAATTGCTTCAGTTTTTTTTGTAGGTTATTATGAAGGAGAGTGTAATTATAACATGTCTTTTTAATTGATAGGAGAGAGATTGCAAGATTAGATACTAACCCATGTGTGTAATTAGATGATAGTTAGAATTTCTATATGCTGAAATAGAATTTAAAACAGAGTTAAAACAAAGTATTTAGTTAATGGTTTCTTTGGCAAGGTTTCGATGGATGATTAGTTGTTAATTTGGAATTTAGTTTTCAATTTGCTTATCTAGTTTGCTCAGTTAGTTCTTAGTTTGATTATCTTGTTATATTCTGAAATAGAAATAGGATTTGATTTATGTTTTATGAGTATTTCCCTTTGCATCTTAATTTGTTAAAATAGGATTAGTTTAATTTACTTTATGTAATTTCCATTCTAGATCTAGGTTGCAATTTTAACTCGAAGTTTGATTATTGAGTTTAGTGTTTAGTTATGAATCACTAGTAGTATGAATTTTCTTACATTAGAATAGAATGAAATTGAATTAAATAGAATAGTGTTTTAATACTGTTGATGACTAATACATGAATTGAAGAATCGCGTGGATTTGCAGGGTAGTTGATGTTTCTTCTATAATGGCCAAGTTCTCATTAGATTGTCTAATTTATACTTTTCAATTTGCTATAGAAGTTAATATTGAGTTTATCCCTCTTGAGTTATCGTTAATTGTTAAATGCCATTGTGATATCATAAGACACCGGAGACATAACCATCAACATTATATTTGAGTTTTCTTGCTCTTATAGATTAGAGGGTAGTTTCCTTGCTTTTTGTAGATTAGACAATAGTCTTCTTGCGTTGGTAGATTAAAGAATAGTTTTCTTATCATAAATTAAAGAGTAGTTTTTTATTACTTTTATTGTCGTGATGCTTTGAATTTAGTAGATTAAGATTCCCTTTTGTAAATTAGAAGTAATTATGAAGTTTAATTTAAGAATAGAGTTCACTTGCTTATTAGTTTGATTAGTTGCTTATTGAGTAATTTTGATTAGTTTACTTGTTGTAGAAGTTACCATAGGTTAGTTAGTTGATTGCTTGCTTGTTTACTTTCTTTGATAGGGTAGTTGCTTGCTTGTTTGTTTTCTTTAATAGTGTAGTTTCTTGCTTGATTATTTACTTACTTGTTGTTGCTTATTGAATTTGAGTAGGTTAATTAAAGTAGTTTGTTGTTGTTATTTCTCATTAGATAGATTAAATAGGTATTTTGCTTTTGCTTATTTTCATGATTAAGTTAATTTTCTTTAAGTAGGGTTTTCATTTTCTTTCTTAGGACTATCCATCGATCCTTTGTTCAAAAGTTACTTAGTGTAAATAGTTTAAGTTCCTTGACAGGGTTTGATCATTCATAGCCTTTGCTTGAATAGATTAGTTCTCAGATAGCCCATTTCCTTAGTTAAACTATACTACCTCTAGCCTTTCTGCCTTGACACATATAGTGTTACAACTCTAAGTTTACTTACCCCAGGTTGACAATTTAATTAAGGGTTTTTAGTGTTTTTTAGTGCATATAGAACACCCATAATTTTTGGCGTTGTTGCCGGGGAGTTGTCTCAAGGTAGGAAATAGATCATTTCTAAACTTTAGCATTAGTTTGGTGGCAGGGGAACTTTAATATGAGAGGTAAGAACCTGCGCATCTACTATAGCAGGTTCCCCCAAACCCAATGATAGTTTTTCTTTTTATTTTTGTTCACTTTCATGAACAGAACTAGAGACCCAAAAGGTAGATACATTAAATCTAAATCAGATCTTTCGACCTTTTTGGGGGGAAGTAACATTCCACTCATAAACTCTATAGACCAATACCAGAAAACAAGAACTAGATCAACCCAAAGAGATAAAGTATTCTCTTAAAAAACTAAGATAGGGAGCACTATAGAACAAAAAATTGAAGCATCAATAGTAGTGGGACATGAGGAAAGACCACTCGAGGCTTCCGCAGAACCAAAACATACAAATTTTGTTTTCTTACCACTATCAGGAGATCCTAACTTTGAAGACATCATAGACCCTGAACAGGTGAATACTTTGTTTGGTAGTTCAGACAACATAATTGTCTCTCAAATTGAAATAGAAACTTTGGCACCAATAACCTCAACCAGATCGAGTAGAGTCCCAGACACCCAAACAATAAGAAGACCTTCCCATTAGAGGGATACCTTGTTCTCTTCAAATATAAAACCACCTAGGTAATCTCTTTTTGGAAATCAAACCAGTATGGATGATCAGGAGGATCATAACAATGTAAGACACAAGGAGGAAGAAGAAGCTGGAAACCAAATCGAAACTACCTTCGGGTTTCCAATTTTGGACACCATCCCAAATGTCAATATGAAAAATATTCCCCTCTCAGCACTGCCCACCTTTTATGGTAAAAGCAGTGAAGATCCGGATACCTTCCTATTTGAGTTTGACATCTTGTGTAGAAGATACAATTACTTACAAGATGCCCAGAAACTAAAACTCTTTCCTGCCACCCTCAAGGACTCTACACTAATATGGTTCATGGGGTTGGGAGAATCCAGTTTTAGGTCTTCGGAAGCCATGAAAGATATATTTCTTAAGAAGTACCAAGACTACTACAAGACTAAGGAGTCTCGTAATGATATTTTTAAAATCCAATAGTTAGAAGATGATGCCCTCGAGGATTATATGGAACAGTTTGGTTATATCTCCCAGAAATGAAAATATCATGACATTCCAGATGATGCAGTTAGGGATATTTTCCTTAAGGGAATTCCAGAGGAATACCTAGAGATACTTAACCTGATGGCATCAGGTGACATCTCCCATGAACCATTTTCTGAAATATGTGAAATGTGTAAAAAATACTCGAGGAGTAGAGCTAAAACATGAAATAATGTTCGAGACCATTATAATAGAAACTTAAAACCAATTAGTTGAAGTGGTATCACAAGAGCAGAGATAGGGAACCTTTTAGAGAACTTCAAGACAAATATCTTAAGCACAATAAGTTCCCAGTTGGACACCCTAAAAATTAAAAAGAAGTAGGAGGAGGAAAATGTAGCAATGAGCATATATTGCCCCAAATGCAGGAGGAAGCATTCCTCAAGGGAATGCCCATTAGATAACATTTCAGTTTGTGGCTTCTGCACATAAGACCATTCAACTGAGAAATGCCCATCATTTCTTGGTTTGTTAGCCATCTATAGGAGTGGGGATCCTGGGGAATCTTCTTATGCACCTAAGAGGCCATGGTAGCCTAGGAACCAACCTACATACTCAGATATACAACCCCAAGTTCCACCCTATTATCAAAAACAACAGTGTAACTCACTAAGTTGGAAAAACTGGTCTACACAGTACCAACATCCTTGGATTCAAGGATGGAGAGGAGGACGTAACCAAGGGAACCCTCAAGCTCCACCTGTCCCTATGTCCAACCATCCTTACCCTCAGTTTCCACCGAACACTCTGCAACTTCTGCCAGGTTTTGTTCCACCAACTTTACCTCCTACTCCACAACAACAACCGCAACAATATCATAATGCAAGCTCCCCAAGACCAACATTATTACCGGCACAACTAGTTCCTAATCCCAATAATAATCCCACTCAACCTCTTCACAATTTTGAGATGTAGACTTTCCCGACATATGTTATTAATCCTGTTCCATTACATGAGATTCAACTGAGGTCAGGAAAATTTATGGACATGTAGAGACCTTCAATAGTCATCCAGGAATAATAAGACGAGGAAACACCCAAACAACCTATGGATGACACTAGGTGGGAATATGTTATTATTCCTAAGGATGAAGAACCCAAACTTCCCCAAAATGAACCTTTACAAATTATGAAGGCCCCTCCTTATCCAGAGAGATTAATAATCGAGAAACCTACCACCCGACATAAATTTGACATCTTGAATGAATTGAAGAATATGTGTGTCAAAATTCCCTTTCTACAATCCATTAAGGATATTCCAATCTACAATAAGGTAGTCAAATAATTGTGCATTAATAAGCCAGGTAGGAAGCAGAAGGATCCTCCAACAATACATTTGATAGGAGAACTTTCTGAGTACATATTAGAGCAGCCTAAGGTATCAAAATATGGGAACCCATGAAATCCCATAGTGACCATAACCATTAATGAGGTCTCCATTGGAAAAAATATTATAGACCTAGGGGCATCCATCAATGTTATGACCACTACTACCTTGGAGAAATTATAGTTAAAACCTCTTCTTAGACCTACCCCAACCATTTTGGAATTAGCTGATAAGACTAGGGTTATACCTAAAGGAATTTTGGATGATATCATAGTTACTTTAGCTTCATGGGAGTAACTAGTAGAATTTTTGGTCATCCACTCAAATGATCCTACCAAAGTCCATCCCGATATTTTGGGAATGCCTTGGTTAGCCACAATCAATGCATTTATTAGTTGTAGAGATGGAGAAATGACCATCTCAAATGGACTTTCTATCTAGAAGCTCACCATATACCCTCCATCTCAACCTATCATGGAGAATCTATAGTGGATTTAATTCCCATACGAGAATGAGGATTGGGAAGAACCTATATTTCCAAGTGACCATGCCTGGGCACTTCAGGAGCACACAATGGAAAATGTGCTAAACCAGTTCATTTCTGCTATCATGTGTGTTGATTTTCCAAAATATTTTCCCTAATTTGAGTACATGTTTGGGGAAGAATTTCAGGAACAATTGGACCCATTCATATTGTCTTCGACATCTTTCATCTTCGAGATAGACGAGTCTACCACATCTTATACCATGCCTTACGAGAATAGTCCAATAAAATTTCTACATATAAACTCCAAGCTAGATGCAGACCAACAAACACAGTTAGTAAGTATCCTTAAAGAACAATCAGGGGCATTCTCCTGGGAATAAACTGACATGAAGGGTATACACCCTGACACATGTATCCACACATATATACCTAGGGGGAAGTAACACCTTTTAAGAAACCCCAGAGAGGGATGAACTCAACACTCAAAGATAAAGTAAAGGATCAGATCCAAAAGTTATTAAATGTCAGATTTATTTATCCCATCTCCAACAATAAGTGGGTGTCCCCGCTTGTAGTGGTTCCAAAGAAAGTGACTAATAAATGGAGAATTTGTGGTGATTTCTGGGAGCTCAACAAAGCCACTCTAAAGGATTACTTTCCTCTTCCTTATATTGACCAAGTTTTGGATACCCTGTCTGGAAAGAAGTATTTCTTATTTTTAGATGGGTACAGCGGGTACAATCAAATTCTCATAGCACCCGAGGATTAGGACAAGACAACCTTTACTTGTCCTTGGGGCACCTATGCTTATAGGGTCTTGCCATTTGGATTGTGTAATGATCCTACCACATTTCAATGAGAAATACTAGGGATATTTGCAGATCTTATCCATGATTGTGTGGAGGTTTACATGGATGAATTCATAGTATATGGAAATACTTACCCAAAATCCCTAGATAACTTAGAAAAAGTCATTATTAGATGTCAATAAATGACCTTGTCTTTAAGTCATGAAAAATGTAAAATGTCGTTGACTGAAGGAGTGGTTCTAGGACATCATGTTTCATCTGAAGGGATAAAATTCGATCCTGCAAATATTGAGGTCATCGTCAGACTTCCACCCCGCAAAACTCAGAAAGAGGTGAGAATTTTTCTTGGACATGTCGGATATTACCGACGGTTTATTGAAAATTTTACAAAGATTGTTTCACCTATGTTTGGATTGTTAATAAAGGATGTCGATTTTGTTTGGACTGAGTAATGTCAAACTGCCTTTGAAACTCTAAAATCTAAGTTGTCTATGGAGCGAGTTCTTAGAGGGCTCGATTGGACTCTGCCATTTCACATATCTACTGATGCCTCTGACACTGCAATAGGAGGGGTACTAGGATAGAAAGAAGACCAATAGTCCTATGCCATTTATTTTGTGAGAAATAAATTGTCCTCTGTCGAGTTAAACTACACAGTTACCGAGAAGGAATTCTTGGAAGTAGTTCATGCTATCAATAAGTTTCATCACTGCATCAAAGGTTACGAGGTATTTGTACATACAGATCATTCGACCATTAGATTTCTCATGAATAAACCCATAACTAATGGCCGAGTGACTAGGTGGCTTCTACTATTGCAAGAGTTTAATATCATTGTGCTTGACCGACCTAGAAAGGAGAATTTGGTAACTGATTTTCTTTCACGAACAAAAAATGAGGATGATGATATTTCTGTAGATGATAGTTTCCCGGACGAACATATTTTTTCTCTTTCTGTAAATACCCCATGGTTTGCAGATATGGAAAACTATTTGGCTAATAGTAAGTTACCGTCTCATTTGTCACCTCATGAAAAGCATAAAATTATCATGCAAAGTGACAATTACTCTTGGGTTAGCCATGACCTTTTTCATACAGGTCCTGATTTGATTATTTGTAGATGTGTCCAAGAGGATGAGGTACCAAAAATACTACAAAGTTGTCATGATGGACCATGTGGTGGCCATTTTTCTGACAAACATACATCATATAAGGTGTTACATTCAAGTTACTATTGGCCTAGAATTTTCAAAGATGTTGCCGAGTATCCTAGGAGTTGTGATAGTTGCCAAAGGATAGGAAGACCTATGTCAACTGACGAAATTCCCTTGCATGCCCAAGTTATGATAGAACCTTTCGAAAAATGGGCCCTTGACTTTGTAGGACCAATTTAACCCATGTCTCGTAATAAAAACTATATTTTGGTTTGTACAGATTATGTCACAAAGTGGGTAGAGGAAAAATCCCTATTTAGGGCTACAAAAAAATCTGTTGTCGAATTCATTTATGAAGACATCTTTACTCATTTCGGTGTCCCTCATGAAATTGTTACAGACCAAGGCACTCAATTCACTTCCAAGTTGATGAGAGAGATAACAGAGAAATATGGGATTAAACACTGTAAGTCTTCGCCATAGCACCCACAACCTAATGGTTAGGTAGAGTCTACAAACAAAGTTCTGGAAGCTATCTTAACCAAGATTGTTCAATTACATCATCGGGATTGGGCTAATAGGCTTCTAGAGGCTTTGTGGGCATATCGTACCACCTGGAGAAACACCACCGGACATACCCCTTAGGAGGTAGTGTATGGGAAACAAGTACTTCTACTAATAGAATCCCAAGTGAGGACCTTCTGTATTGTCGCAGAATTGGGATTAAACTTAGATGAGGCTCAAAAAAAATGATCCCTACAATTGAATGAGTTGGATGAGATCAGGAAAAATGCCATCCAATGAACAATGTTAGTCCAAAACCAGAGGAGCAAGTGGCATGACAATTTTATTAAGAAAAAACACTTCCAACCTGGTGATTGGGCTTTGTTGTTTGATTCCCAATTTAAAACCTTCAAAGGAAAACTCACCAGCCGGTGGTTGGGCCCTTACGAGGTAGTCACTGTATATGACAATGGAGCTGTGAAAATCAAAACAATTGATGATGGACAAGTCTCCTTTGTAGTAAATGGGCACCGACTCAAACTTTATCACAAGCCCATTTCCAAAGATAATTTTCTACATGTCATGTAAATTGATAAGGCATTATCCTTGGTAGATGGGGAAGTCCTCCCTTGTTCTTGAATGTTTTCTGAATTTTCTACTGGACATATGTAAATAATTTTGAATTTTTTTGATAAGCAATTCTAGAGATTTATGTAGGTATTTATTTCACCAGGAGTAGACAATTTCAAGGAAATATAAAAGAAGGATTTTTCTTCAAAACATTGCTATATTTGAACCTTGTTGTCTGCTAAGCATCAAATGAATAATGACTTGTTGTAGTCAACCATATTTTTTCAAATATTTTCATCTTCTCTTTTTCTTAAGGCATTTTAAAAAACATTTTCTCTTGAAAACCTTCACCACTATATAAGGAAGTGATACCGTAACCATCAATCTTAGAGGTCTTTCTGTTGGACAAATGAGAGGGGGGAGTGAATCAATTGTTACTATTCTTAAACAATTATGCCCATTTTAAACTCTTTACATAACACTCAATGATGATCACAATAATGCAAGGGGGTAAGCAATAGAATATTCAACATCAATCACACACATGAAATATACAAAGACAGATATTTCCTGAGGAAACCCATAAAGGGAAAAACTTCTTCTTCTTGATATGATAAGTAATATTTATTTTTTGTACATTATCATTCTTGGGAGCTCCAAATCCTCTTGAGGATACAACCTCTGTTTTACAAGATGCAACTTGTTGAGAGCACCGAATCTCTAGTTTCTCTAGCACCCAATAGAAAGAAGCACCAACTCCCTGGTTTCTCTAGCACCCACTAGAAAGAAGCACCAACTCCCTGGTTTCTCTAGCACCCACTAGAAGAAAGAACCAACTCCCTAAGTGTTCCAACACCAACTGGATGGAAGCACCAAATTCCAGTTACACAGGTACCAACCTGTATAATAGAGAACAATAGTTCTCCCTTGCCCCACCCTGCCACCCTGGTTTTTCTGGCTGCAACCAGATGGAAGCTACAACTCCCTGTGTTCAAGAACCCACTTGAAACTCTGAGGAAAACAGTCATCCCTACCACCCTGAAATATAAATATTTTATTTTCATAAATATATCACAGTGATACAATATTTATCGATGTCTTACCAGTCTTATCACTGTTTTGCTACACTTCTCTGCTCTACCTGCATCAGTGTCTTCCTCCTCGCATCTTCTTCAGCTTTCTGATTTTCTGCTCTATCTCTATATGCACACCTCGGCTTTCTCTTCCTCTTCTCATTTATGCATATTTTCTCTATCTCTTTCTTATGTGCTTTATGCTATGTGTATTATTTCCATTCAATGTGCTACGCCTCTTCTGTGTGTTTCATCTCTTGCACACAACATGCTTTTACCCACATGAATAAATATCAACAGAAGCAACCATATCTTCTCTATTGTGTGCGTATTTATCATGCCAAGTCCTCTGCCAGTTCATACACTCAACTCTTCATCCTCTCTGGCGATCATCCTGAGTCTGTTCTTCATCAGTGGTCATTATCCTAAGATTCTTTGGCTCTTTGGAAGTTACAGTCTTAGACGCATTTCCATCTGTCAATTGTATAAATGATGAATATTCACTTCACTGGAAGTTACCTCGAGACTCTTCATCTCCTTTGGTAGTCAACCTACAGCTCCTCGAATTCTTTGGAAGATGTAATCACTTTGTTCTGGCAGTTACTGAGAAAAAATTATGTGCGTTCATCCCATTGGCACCTTTTCCCTTTCTGAGAAATATACACAGTGGGCGCTAGATTTTTTGGCTAAGCCCCTTCCTTTCACATGACCACCGATGGTGACTAGGAGCCAATCACTTCGGGACTTTGTCTTTTGGTTCATCTGTCGTGAGTCACCCTGACTCTCCAAACTCCCGATCTCCCTAACTTCGAAGTGGAGCCTAGCGACGTGCTAGTTCCTCCCTTGATATGACCTTGGGTGATGAGCTTCATGTGACCACACGATTGCGGGCGCATCCATAGGCAGTTTGAGGGAAACATGTTTTCACCCTACAATTCACTATGAGCCTCCACGTGTCCTTTCTCCAAAACCGTGGTTTTGATTGTGGCCCGCCTACGAAAAATTAATACCTGAGCATGTTTTGGCCCCACAATGCAATGGGACCATCGATCTCACGATATTGACGGTCCTATTGAGAAAATGGTTCATATCTGTCCTTTTACAATCTACGGATCATATCTAACCTCCTTGAATCAATGGTTGAGATTTACTTTGTGATATGGGATCCAAGAGTTTCAAATCTCAAACCTCGTTGTTGACTAGATATATTCTGGAATGGAAGATCTGCTAACATGTGTCCTCTTCAATCAACGACTCTTCCTTATTTCCTTTGTCCATGCACAATCCTTAGTATCAAAGATCAGGTGACATGTGGCCCTCCAAACCAACAAACGATATCGATTTATCGTTTCGTTCTTCAAGAGTTTCGATTCTCAAACTTCGCTTGCTCCTGGATCATTTCACCTGGAGTCCATGATCCAATGACATGTGTCCCTTTAATCCAATGTCTATCCTTCGCTCCAGAACTTGGGCCTTCAATAATCTCAAACCTTTCTCCTTCGCACGTCAATCTTCTGGAGCCGACCAACCTCTGACGTGTGCCCCTCTCGGATTAATGGTTGATATCTCCTTGGGTCTCCGGACTTCAGAGATTTCAAATCTCAACCCATTATTTCCTCCAGAGTGATCACCTGTTGAGTCAGTCATAAGATGGTGGAGGCCACTTGTTGTCGGTTAACGTTTTCACTTACACTATCCTTCCACTGTAGTAGATCAACAGATTATACTTCTCTCGAAGTGATCTTCAAGTCGGACGTCTCATGTCCACTTCGGGTCTTCGACATTCGAGACTTCAGGTCTTTGGGTGAGTGTTGGTGGTAAAAATCTCAAAGAAAAACTCTCAGAGTGACGTAAATCTTGCGTCACTTGATGATGTGTCACAAGTCGAGAAGTTGCCACGTGTCACTCTGATTCCTTATTTGCACATACCTGAAATGATGATTTCAACTTGACACGTGTCATTCTCTAACAGTGCCACATGTCCTTGATCTAACGATCATGATAGTATCTTATATCGACAACTGAGAGTGCCTTCGGACCTTCTTCCTTTGGGACTTTGGGACTTTTGACATTTCTTGGTGGTGAAACTCCCGAAGCAATTCTCTCGGAGTGACGTAACTTTCTTACATCACTTGTTGACATGGCACGAGGCAATTTCCTCTTGACGCTTGTCATCACCTGATTATGTCATGCGTATTTTCTGACATGGTATGTTGACATGGTCTTCCGATGTGGTCTTTTGACGAGGTCTACCACTATGCCCTTTTGTTGAAGTGGTCTGCTGATCAACAACCCTGAACCAACGGTCCTCATTTTTCCTCCAAATCTGACGATCCTTATTCATTTCATATTTTCGGGCTTCGTGTTATTCCAATCTCAAACTTTTTGAAGCGTAACCTCCTCGTATCTTTATATCTGAAGTGAATCTCGTTCGTTGATCATGAACTTAGATCGACGAATTGATCTTTCTGTGATGCGGCTTTGTTGTCTTATCTTGTCCTTACACTTCAAACTAATCTGACGACTGTCATTTACTCTGACTCTCCGAACTTCGGGTTTTTCAAGCCCCAAAATGAAAAATCCTCGAAGTGATTTTCTCTGGAGTTGAGGATCATGTGCCACCTGTCAATCTTGACGATGGACAGTCCCTACTTACTTCAGAACTTCAGGACTTTGACAAGTCTGCTCTCCTACACTCATCCAAAGGCTTAATATTCATGCATTTATTTATGGATCCAATGACTGTTGATCCTCGGTGCTCAGATCCAATAGATCAAATCTGTACTTATCCTCTATTTTTCCTCTGGTCAGTGGGAATTGATCTTACGGTCATCAGGTATTCAGGATTGGTGATCCAACGACCACTATTGTTATTCCTCTTGATATTTTTGATCTCTCTGACTAAGAAGGTTTTCTAAGTGTTCAAAGGTATTGACCTTTGCTCCTCCTGTGAGTCCTTCTCTTGGACCTCGACTACACTTCTGGAAATTGCAAAGAACTATCTCTTTTGATCTTTGATGTCTGCATACTATTCGCTCCTCCTCTTGAGCTTACGCTTTCCCTGTTTTCCATCATTGATGATTTTCTTGCCTGTAAACATACCATCATCGATGTTATTCTTTCCGTCAATGACAAACACACTTTGCCTGTAAACATTCCAACAATACCCCCCTTTGGCATTGATGGCAACCCTGAAGGACTGCACTGTTTTTCTTGGACCTCCAACTATAGCATCTGGACCACTCCTTTTCTCCCCCTTTGACATCAAAGTCAAAGAAAAACATGCTCCCCCTTAGTTGTTGCAGTACTTTATGGAGGTATCAGATACTCAACCAACACATAATGCCCCTAACAAGATGGAATCTCTTATTTGAGTCATGTAGAGTATTTGTATCTAAACCATAGTCTTCTCCTTCTTATTCTTCGAGCTTTCCATCTTCAGCTTCATATGTGTCCTCTTTAGTATACTCAATATTGCTCACCTCTCTCACTCGGACTCCTTCATCAATCTTTTCTTGTCATAACTGAATGACTCCCCCTGTCAATCTTCTCTCTCTGATCTAACTTCTCTCCCCCTTTGGTAAAAGGTCGAATCTTTTTGACAAGTTATTTCCTCTTGTTGTCTCTACAAGATGTCATGTATATCATTTTTGTACATCAGAATGTTGTTGTTGCATGTGTCGTTATCATACTGGAACCCTGCACAATTGTAGCTCATATTTTTCAAACAATCCTTGGATCTGCCCATTGATATTCATCTATCTCTAACCAGATGTATCCATCTTTATCCAAGATGCTTCTTTATTATACATTTCTCAAAAGTCGTCTGAGAAAGTTTATACTATGCTTGTCACATGACTACAATTATTTTTGCAACAATTAACTTCACTCATGTTCACTTGTTCAGTCTTTGCTATCCACATCTATGAGTGTCCTGTTTTCTTGAACTTTGTTCTTTGATATACATCAACTGCATTTTTCTTCTATGATTCCTATAATCCAAGGTGTTTATGACTATATTCATCACAAGGAGAAATAATAACCGTTACAAACACTCTCATACCTTCTTTGATTCATCCATGAAGGTGTCTCTCTTCTAAACTTACTTTGAGGTGTATGAGTAGCTTCTGGATGTCTTCCTTGGTCTGATCTTCTAAATATTGTAGTATTTCTTTCATTATTTGAATTTGAATATCCTGAGACATACCTGCCTTCCCCTTTTACAAATTAAGGATGTGCATAAGGTTTCTTAGGAGTACTGTTTTATTCCTTGTTGTATCCAAGACCAGAATTGTCATTTGGTGATCTCTGACTATCCATGATCTCATCCAGGACCATGAAATTGTTCAAGAACTTGATTTGGGTGTTTGAATTCTCAACCTTCTTTCTAATATTCACAACTTCTACTTCCAACTTATGACATGATTCTTCTTCTACTTCTTCCATGGGATAAATGCTAACATAATATTCTTTTATTGTGTCTGAGTCTTCTTCTTTTCTTGTAGGGGAGGATTCAATATCAACAAAATTATCTATCCTTATTCCTTTAGCCACCACTTGTCCTGAGTTTACAGACATGTGCTTGGAAAATCCATTGTCTATATACCAGGGGTCCTTTTGTTTTTGAGCTGAAAGTACTAGACCACATTTTTCACTATCTTTATTTTTCCAAGTGATGGTATTTTTACCTAAGGGTTTTATCCTTGGATCTACCTTGTAATTCTTCAGATGGAAGTTTGCAGCTTTGTGGCCAAAGTTATGACAGTTATAGCATTCGAGATCATTGTTCAATAGGTCAAAGTGATTGGAGCAGTGTTGTCTACTCATTGGTTGTTCATTATTTCTTGACCTTCTCAGTTGCGTATCTCTAAAATTAATTTGATGATTTGTAATTTGTGGTTGTTTGTTACTTGGTTGTCTCATTCTTTGTTGTGGAAGATAATTATTCCTTGGGTGTCTTGATTGCTTATGTCTAAATCTTAAGGAACAATTTATAGCTTTGTGGACAAATTTAGAACAATAGAAAAAATATTTGTACCTGGAAAATGGTTTTCTTTAAGAAGGTTGATTTCTTCGATGCTGATGATTTCCTTTGGCATAGGGTGTATTATTTATTTGTTCTATAGATTCAGTTATGGCACCTTTTTCTTTACTCCTCCTTGGTGGATTATTATCTTCCTTTGTTTCTGCAGGTTTTTTGTTGTCAATGGTTGTGGACTTGACAAACTTGATGGATTCTTTGTTGTTTGGATGACCACTTTTTGATCTCTCTTTATAACCCAAACCAGTTTTCGACTTTGGATTCCTTTGCTGATTCAGAATGGTGGCTAATCCTTCTGAGACTTTGATACTTGACATATTTTGGTGATACAAGGCTTGAAACTTCTCCAACTCTTTTCTAGTTTTCACTACTTCTTCTTCAAGAGTTTCACATCTTGGCTTCTTCTCTGATAACTGTTGTTTCAGAATGTCCTCTATTTTCTTTGCCTCTTCTAATTCCACTTTTAGCAGAGTAAATTCTTCATTAGGTTTTTTACTTCCTTTCTCGAACTATATCAGCAATTGTTTTTTCTTTCTCTTCTTAAGCCTAAGTCTATCAATCTCTTCCAAAGCGTTGATCAACTCTCCTTCCAAGTCAACCATGGATTCTTCATCATTAACATCACCTCCTATGGTTTTATTATCATAATACTCTTTGGCCATAAGCACAAATTCATTTACCTTATCTTCATAGGAAGAGTCACTATCTGTGTCTTCTGAAGAGTCATCATTGTTTACACATAATTTTTTCTTTTTATCAAATCTTTTGGATTTGTACTTATCTTCACCTTCAGATTTCTAGTCCTTCTTTTTGTGTGAACACTTAGATGCAAAGTGACCTATCTTTCCACAGTTAAAACATTTGAAGGGAAAATTCCTTGATACTTGCCTGATCCTTTCTTTAGTCTTCTCACAAATTTTGCTTCAATTTCATCAGACTTAGATTCCTCATTCGTATCTGCTTTAAAAGAAGCTTCTCTGGTGGTGGATTTATCTTTACCTATCCTTATTTCATATAGAGTCAATGTTCCTAGAATTTGATCAAAATCCAAAGCTTTTAGATCATTAAGTTCTTCTATAGAAGAGAACTTTGGGTTGAACCTATCTGGCAGAGATCTCAAAATTTTTTGAACTAAAGAGGCTTCCTCAATTTTTTCACCAAGAGATTTCATTGCATTTACTAATTCTCCAACTCTCAGAAAGTACTTCCCAGTAGTTTCATCTTATTTCGTATGTAGATTTTCAAACTGTACTTTATAGGTTTAAAGCTTAGCATCCTTTACCTTCTCATTACCTTCAAAACTTGTCATGTTTAGGATTATTGATCTACCTTTAAATAAAAGGAACTGACTCTGATACCAATTGTTGGACAACTGAGAGGGGGGGTTTGAATCAGTTGTTACAGTGCTTAAACAATCATGCCTATTTTAAACTCTTTACAGAACACTCAATGATGATCAAAATAATCCAGGGAGGTAAGCAATAGAATATTCAACATCAATCACACACATGAAATATATAGAGACAAATATTTCATGGGGAAACCCATAAAGGGAAAAACCTCTTCTTCTTGATATGATAAGTAATCTTTATTTTCTTTACATTATCATTCTTGGGAGATCCAAATCCTCTTGAGGCTACAACCTCTATTTTACAAGTTGCAACTTGCTAAGAGAACCAACTCTCTGGTTTCTCTAGCACCCACTAGAAGCAAGCACCAACTCCTTGGTTTCTCTAGCACCCACTAGAAGGAAGCACCAACTCCTTGGTTTCTCTAGAACCCACTAGAAGGAAGCACCAAATCCCTGAGTGTTCCATGACCAACTGGATGGAAGCTCCAACTTCCAGCTACATATGAACCAACCTGTATAACAAAGAACAATAGTTCTCCCTTGCACCACCCTGGTTTTTTTTGCTGCAACCAGATGGAAGCTACAACTCCCTATGTTCAATCACCCACTTGAAACTCCAAGGAAAATAGTCCTCCCTAGCACCTCCCTACCACCCTGAAATATAAATATTTGCTTCTCATAAATTTATCACAGTGATATAGTATTTATCAATGGCTTACCAGTCTCATCATTGTTCTTCTACACTGCTCTGCTCTGCCTGCATTAGTGTCTTTCTACTCACATCTTCTTGAGATTTCTGATCTTCTGCTCTGTATCTCTATGCACACCTCGATTTTCTATTCCTCTTCTCAGATATGCATCTCTTCTTTGTCTCTTTCTTCTACACTTTATGCTATGTGTATTATTTCCATTCATTGAGCTACACCTCTTCTGTGTGTTTCATATCTTGCACACAACATGCTTCTACCCACATGAATAACTCTCAATAGAAGAAACCAACGCTTATTTCTTATGCACGTATTTATCATGCCAAATCCTCTGCCATGGAATACACTCAACTCTTCATCATCTCTGGCGATCATCCTGAGTATGTTCTTCATCAGTGGTCGTTATCCTGAGATTCTTCAACTTATTTGGCAATTACATTCTTTGACGCATTTCCATCTGTCAATTTTCTAAATGATGAATCGTCACTTCACTGTCAGTTACCTCAAGACTCTTCATCTCCTCTGGTAGTCACCCTACATCTCCTCGAATCCTTTGGGAGATGCAATCACTTCGTTCTAGCATTTACTGAGAAAACATTATGCACGTTCATCCCTTTGGCGCCTTTTCCCTTTCTGAGAAATATACACAGTGGGCATTGGCTTTTCTGGCTACGACCCTTCCTTTCACATAACCACCGGTTGTGACCAGGGGCCAATCACTTTGGGACTTCTCTTTTTGGGTCATATGTCATGAGTCACCTCGACTCTCCTAAATCCTGATCTCCCGAACTTCGAAGTGGAGCCTAGCAACGTGCCAGCTACTCCCTCGATATGACCTTGGGCGATGAGCTTAATGTGACCACGCGATTATGGGCATGTCTATAGGAGGTTTGAGGCAAACCCACTTTTCTCCCCACAATTCATTACAAGCCTCCATACATCCTTTCTCCAAAACCGTGGTTTCAATTGCGGCCCGCCTATAAAAAATTAAGACTTGAGCATGTTCTGGCCCCGCAATGCGATGGGACCATCGATATCACGATATTAACGGTGCTCCTGAGCGGATGGTTCAGATATGTCCTTTTATGATCTATGGATTAGATCTAACCTCCTTGAATCAACGACTAAGATTTACTTCGTGATTTGGGCTCCGGGAGTTTCAAATCTCAAACCTCGCTGCTGACTGGATATCTTCTAGAATGGAAGTTCTGTTGACATATGTCCTCTTTAATCGATGGCTCTACCTTCTTTCCTTTGTTGAGACGTGATCCTCAATGATCAAGTGACATGTGGCCCTCCAAACCAATGGACGAGATCGATTTATCCTTTTGGGCTTCGAGAGTTTCGATTCTCAAACTCCGCTTGCTCCTAGAGAATTTCACCCAGAGTCCACGATCCAAAGATGAATTTCCCTTTAATCCAAAGACTATCCTCCGCTCTGGGACTTCAGCCTTCGACAATCTCAAACCTTTGTCCTTCGCATGTCAATCTTATGGATTTGACCAGCCTCTGACGCATGTCCCTCTTGGATTAACGGTCGAGATCTCCTTTGGTCTCCGGACTTCGGAGATTTCAAATCTCAACCCTTTATTTCCTTCAATGTGATCACCTACTGAGTTAGTCATAAGATGGTGGAGACCACTTGCTATCAATTAACGTTTTCACTTACACTATCCTTCCATCATAGTATATCGATGGATGAGACTACTCTCGAAGTGATCTTCATATCAAACATCTCATGTCCACTTCGGGTCTTCGACATTCGGGACTTCCGGTCTTTGGGTGAGTGCTGGTGGTAAAAATCCCAAAGAAAAACTCTTAAAGTGACGTAACTCTTGTGTCACTTGATGATGTGTCATGAGCCGAGAAGCTACCATGTGTCACTCTGATTTGTGATTTTCACATACCTGAAATGTTGATTTCAACTTGACACTTGTCGTTCTCTGACCGTGCCACGTGTCCTTGATCTAATGATCAGGATAGTATCTTAGATCCACGAATGAGAGTGCCTTAAGACCTTTGTCCTTAGGGACTTCGGGACTTTTGACATTTCTTGGTGATGAAACTCCTGAAGCAATTCTCCCAAAGTGACGTAACTTTCTTACATCACTTGTTGACATGGAACGAGCCAATTTCCTCTTGATGCTTGTCATCACCTGATTATGCCATGCCTATTTTCTGATGTGGTATGCTGACATGGTTTGTCGACGTGGTCTGCCACTATGCCATTTTGCTGACGTGGTCTGCTGACCAACATCCTTGAACCAACGGTCCTCATTTTCCCTCCAAATTTGATAGTCCTTATTCATTTCTGATTTACGGGCTTCGGGTTATTCCAATCTCAAACTTTCCAGAGTGTAACCTCCTCGTATCTTTATGTTCGAAGTGATTCTTGTTCATTGATCACGAACTTAGATCGACGGATCAATCTTTCTGTGATGCAGCTTTTCTGGCTTATCCTGTCCTTCCACGTCAAACATATCTGATGACTATCATTTACTTCGGCTCTCCAGCTCTCCAGACTTTGGGTTTTTCATGTCTCAAATTGAAAAATCCTCGAAGTGATTAGCTCTAGAGTTGAGGATCGTGTGTCACCTATTAGTATTGACGATGGAAGGTCTCTGCTTACTTCAAGACTTCAGGACATTGACAATTCCGGTCTCCTACGCTCATCCAAAGGCTTAACCTTTGTGCATTTATTTCTGGATCCAACGACTGTTTATCCTTGGTGCTCAGATCCAATAGATAAGATCTGTACTTCTCCTCTGCGCTTCCTCTGGTCATTGGGCGTTGATATTATGGTCATCGGGTATTCGATATTGGTGATCCAACAACCACTCTCATTCTTCCTACTGAGCTTTCTGATCTCTCTAACTTAGAAGGTTTTCTAAGTGTTCAAAGGTCTCGACCTTTTCTCCTCCTGCAAGTCCTTCTCTTAGACCTCGGCTGCACTTATGGAAAGTGCAAAGCGCTATCTATTCTGAGATTTGATCTATGCATATTGTTCGCTCCTCCTCTTGATCTTACGCTTTCCCTGTTTTCCATCATTGTTGCTTTCCTCATTGTTTCTTTTCTTGATTTTAAACATACCATCATCTCTATTGTTCTTTCCATCAATGACAAGCACACTCTGCCTATAAAAATGCCAACACTCTCGTACAGTTTTCCCAAAAAACATGAGTAAGTGAGTAAAGTATCTTTATTAAAGAGTAACAAGGAGGTCTGATTAGCGGTTAGCCATGAAAACATCAAAAAAAGGAAGAAAGTGAATTGAGCCTAAAGATACCTTTCTATTCTTTCCCAATGGTACCATCCACTTCACACTAAAAATGATTGATTATATCATATCTTTAGATAGGCTACGTCCTCTTAAGCACCCCTTACATCAGGAAAATCACTAAGAAATATATAACAGAAAGTCATCCTCTAACATAAATTCCATCCCAATTAAAAAAAAAAAAAAAAAAAAGAGAAGAAAAAAGTTGTTTTCAGAGTTGTTCCCCCATCTTCTTTCACAAAGCAATCTTATACTAAAATATTAAAATATGGAGGGCCAGTCTCTGAGGGTGTAAGAGGTTAACCCACCGGGATACTAAATAGGTCTATTGGCAGTGGGTACCGGCCTGTGGTATGACTAGGTAAACTCGTCGGAGTACTGAACAGGCTTGCTGGCAGCGGGGCATTCTACCTAGCGAGGATGATAATCTGACAAAAATAAATAAGAAATTTAAACTAGTCCTGATGTATGACATTACTTGTAGACAAAGATGACATGAAGTATGTATGGTTAAGTTAAGGTTAATGAAATCCATAAATTTTTCATTGGGAACTAACTTTGAGACTATATTGAAACTCTCTTGCCTACATCTTCTTATCTATATATAGGATCTCTTATCCTATAGGTGGGGCCATATTCTAACCGTCTCATTAGACCAAATGTGAAATTTATCTCTACACGTAACAAGCTATAAATCTTCAGCTATTGGGAGAATTGACTAGTTTCCTATATCTTTTATTGTGTGGTGTCACAATACTTAGGTGTGGGGGAGGGGTTCATGAGTTGAAAAATGATAACATTGCCTAGAAGAAGTGAATATTTGTAAAAATTTATGTGTATTTTTTTTATGATACAGACTATTACATCAACAGTCATTTTATTTTTGAAATGTTAATTCCCTATGTGCTATAAATGGTTGCACATATCCTTAACATACCACTTTATTGGTTCATTTTCATTGCAGACTGTTCATTGAAGAATTGAGATTACATGTCTTATGTGAGTGGATTGAGTAAGCATGGTGGAAAAATAAATAATAATGGAACACTCTACCTCTGCTCCTAATCACTGTGACTGTCAAAACCATTCCAAGACTGCAGGTTATCCATTACAGGAGGTAAAAATGAATTTCACACAGAGGTACCATATGGAGTGCCATATGGAGTGTCGTATGAAGTGTCGAACTAAGTGACATATGAAAATATACATCAGTAACTATCCACAATCTCAGGCAACCAGGAATCAATGGCATTTATCTGAGTTAGTTCATGGAAATTAAGATTGAATGATGTAAACTTAGAAATTTTCATGATCAAATGTCCAAGTCAAAGACTTGGACATTGATCTAACCTCTTCATCATTACAATCACCTCCCACAACATGCCTTCAAATTTGAAATCGACGCTCACACATGGAAACTCATGTGTGCATGAGTGCAACCATTCCACCCTAGACGCACTCAAAAATGGAATTGGTTATCCCATTTATTCCTCACACTCACCCTCTGGTCATTGCATTCACCTCTGATCTCTAAAACACACTTTCCCTCTGCTCATTTGTGTTCTCCCCTATTTTAAATGTGCTCAGCCTCTGCTCATTCCAATTCACCTCTATCCACATTGCGCATGACCCCTGCTTAATTGCGCTCAACCTCTACTTAATTGTGCCCTTCCTTGGTCTGATTGCACCCATTCTCTGTGAATTTCTCCCTCTGTTCACTTCTCCACACCTTTAGGATGCCCAAACAGTATGATCCATACTACTATGATGGCCTCTTTTCCATCCATAAATTCACACCGTGCAGGGAAGGGTTTCTTCGTGCAGGATGGGGGTCGTTTTTGTCTCACTTGCAGGTCCAAGAAGATGGAATTTCAATGCAATTCGCCCTTATTTTTTATGGAACGAATGCATGTGTGGGGTCTCTCACCTTTTAGGTCATGGAGGAATCCATAGCCGCATCCATAAATCTTCCAAGAGTGGGGGATAGATGGTTTAAAAACCACCAGTTGCTACAATCGAGCTATAACAGGGTTTTTAAACCAAAATTTTAGAACATCTCTGGAGCTAAAGGATACTCCAAGGAGTGGATAAAAGAGGAGCTAATTAACCCTCTCATAGTCATCACAAGGTTGATCACATGTGAAGGTAGATATTCCACCTTTAAAGTCTGTCACTTTCGATTATTAGCTCACTTTCAGTTCAATAAACCATTGAATTTTCCCTTCTACTTTTTAAAGAGTCTCGAGAAGATGTCCTCCCAAGTGAGGAAGAATGTAACCAATCCCCATAATAACCTCTTTCACCATGGCCTTATCAAACTTCTTGTCTTATCCGAATTGGAAAAATTGGGATGAGTTCATTTACCAATTTGCAAACCCTCACTTGACAATCAAGACTAGCATAAAGACACTTGATCTAAGGATTATTTCTCCATCCAAACCCCACTCTCTGAAGACTCCAAACCCTCCTTCACAAGATACTTCTTTACCAGAACAAAAACACAAGAAGATTGTTGATACACCTACAGCCTCATTGGGAAAAAAGGCCTTTAAGCCTATTGCTAACCCTCGATGCCTTCAACATATCTTGATCCTACACCTAAAAATCTACAAGAAGTAATTCAACAAGACTTTCCTACAGTCCCCACAAATAGGAGAGGAGCTAATCGATTTAATATAGGACCCTTTTGAAAGATTACCTGGAGCACAAAAGGAAAACCTTATACAAAACCCCTAACTACTTCGGACCCTATCCAAGTATCCTCCGATCTCGAAAGCCCTCACGAAATACTTAGGGAAGTGTCTGCAGAGGAATTGAAGCCTCAAGGAAAGACAAAATCCAAACCTACTTCTCCTCATCAACCCCCTATTACTCCTACCTCACAGATGCATACCCTAGATCCTAAGACTAATAGACATTCTACATATTCCAAGGGATCTAATCCCTCCTCCAAGATATATGATCCTTTTCCAGCCATTGAGAAGTTACAACAGGAACATTTTCAGTTGCTGCAACAATTGGAAGAGAGGAAGACTTTGGACATGCATCTTCACCATGAAAATGCAATCCTCCAAGCAAAAGTGAATTCCCTTCAACGGTTGGTTAACGAGATGAAAAAAACAAATCGCAACCTTAGGGAACAATTGAAGCAGCATAAGAGGCACAAGACACAATATTTATGACAAGAAGGAGAAGCTTCTAAAGTTGATCCTTCTCAGCAAGTTTAGTCATGTGGGGAAATTCCTTTTTGTTTGTAGTGGGACCTGCAAAATATTAGGTGTGGGGGTAATGTTGGGCCCGCGATATGGTTAATTTAATGATGATGATTAGATCCTTTTTGGTCAATATTGTATGTGCATTTTCCTATTGTATGATTTTTTGATCATTTTTTATATCACTTAAAACCATCAAATGATTTGTTGAATTACACTTAAAACCATCACAACGTCAATTTTTTGATCATTTTTGGTCAATATTGTATGATTGATGTTTTGTGATGGTTTTAAGTGTAATTCAACATGTTTTAATGATTCTAAGAAGCTAATTCGTGATCTTTTTGTCACAGGGAAAAATCGCAGGTCATTTTTGCATCTGACACTCTGTCCGATATTCCATTCGGCACTTCGTCTGACACGTTGTCCTGCACTAAACCCATGGGCTAGTTGGCGGTTATCATATTGGCATCTAGTGATGGGAGAATCAGAGAAATGGGTTTTGATTGTGCTCGTGGCCTCCAGCTACTGAACTTCTGACAACTTGGATTGGGTTGTTATGTTGGGCGTTTATTAGCTCGTTTTGTTTCTAGAAGCCACAGGCGGTTAAGACGCATTAATTGTAATTTATTGTTTTTAGAGGAGGTCGACCCTTCCAGTGGTCGACCTTTCAGCTTGTAAACTCTATAAATACCACAACAATGGTCAGACAAGTAGAAAAAGGATATTTAAGCTCTCTTTTTCCATTTTCAAGACATTTTCTCTAAAACTGTGTAAAACTGTGTTTTTAATTTTAATGTTGAAATCATGTTGCTTGAGCTCATGATTCATCGTTGAGGAGTAGCCATGACCTGCTGGGGGGGGCACCAGTGGTCTGGGTGAATATTTAGTCAATTATCTTATGAATTCATATAGTGTAATCATCATTTCTTTTATTTCATGTACATGAGTTTTATTATGTTTATTTACTGTGTAGATTGTTGTTCATAAGTTTAATTGCTTCAGTTTCTTTTGCAGGTTATTATGAAGGATAGTGTAATTATAAAATGTCTTTTTAATTGATAGGAGAGAGGTTGCAAGCTTAGATACTAACCCATGTGTATAATTAGATGATAGTTAGAATTTCTATATGCTGAAATATAATTTAAAACAGAGTTAAAACATAGTATTTAGTTAATGGTTTATTTGGCAAGGTTTCGATGGATGATTAGTTGTTAGTTTTGAATTTGCTTATCTTGTTTGCTCAGTTAGTTCTTAGTTTTATTATCTTGTTATATGCTGAAATAGAAATAGGATTTTATTTATGTTTTATGAGTATTTCCCTTTGCAACTTAATTTGTTAAAATAGGATTAGTTTAATTTACTTTATGTAATTTCCATTCTAGATCTAGGTTGCAATTTTAATTCGAAGTTTGATTATTGAGTTTAGTTTTTAGTTATAAATCTCTAGTAGTATGAATTTGATTACATTAGCATAGAATGCAATTGAATTAAATAGAATAGTGTTTTTATATTGTTGATGACTAATGCATGATTTGAAGAATCACGTGGATTTGCAGGGTAGTTGATGTTTCTTCTATAATGGCCAAGTTCTCATTAGATTGTCTAATTCATACTTTTCACTTTGCTATAGAAATTAATATTGAGTTTATCCCTCTTGAGTTATCGTTAATTGTTAAATCCCACCGTGATATCATAAGACACCGGAGACATAACCATCAACACTATATTTGAGTTTTCTTTCTCTTATAGATTAGAGGATAGTTTCCTTGCTTTTTTTAGATTAGAGAATAGTCTTCTTGCTTTGGTAGATTAAAGAATAGTTTTCTTGTCATAGATTAAAGAGTAGTTGTTGATTACTTTTATTGTCATGATGCTTTGAATTTAGTAGATTGAGATTCCCTTTCGTAAATTAGAAGTAATTATGAAGTTTAATTTAAGAATAGAGTTCACTTGCTTATTAGTTTGATTAGTTGCTTATTGAGTAATTTTGATTAGTTTACTTCTTGTAGAAGTTACCATAGGTTAGTTAGTTGATTGCTTTCTTGTTTACTTGCTTTGATAGGGTAGTTGCTTGCTTGTTTATTTGTTTTAATAGTGTAGTTGCTTGCTTGTTTATTTACTTACTTGTTGCTTCTTATTGAATTTGAGTAGGTTAATTAAAGTAGTTTGTTGTTGTTATTTCTCATTAGATAGATTAAATAGATAGTTTAATTTTTCTTATTTTCATGATTAAGTTAATTTTCTTTAAGTAGGTTTTTCACTTTCTTTCTTAGGACTATCCATCGATCCTTTGTTCAAAAGTTACTTAGGGTAAATAGTTTAAGTTCCTTGATAGGGTTTTATCATTCATAGCCTTTGCTTGAATATATTAGTCCTCAGATAGCCCATTTCCTTAGTTAGACTATACTACCTCTAGCCTTTCTGCCTTGGCACATATAGTGCTACACCTCTAAGTTTACTTACCCCGGGTTGACAATTTAATTGAGGGTTTTTAGTTTTTTTTAGTGCATACAAAACACCCATCACATTACGTAAGGTTTGGAAGGTATTTGTGAAGTTCAACGTTGTTCGGTCCCTCTCCTAATCGAGTTTGGTCGATCGCGTGTATTGGTCATCGTATTTTCCAACAGGGTAATATTGTTCCTTGAGGGCATCCATAAAAGAGTCCCAAGGGGGATCGGCCCCAAATATTCCAAACTCCTATGTGGATTTTTTCTCACAGTAGTATCCCACTAATGTTTGACATGGGGGACCACCTTAAGGAGCGCAAAGGTGATATTTTCCCTATTGGAAAAATTTGGATAGAGAAATAACCTCTAGTAGATTTAATTATTTTTCCAAAGCATATGCATCTATCTCACCTTCAAATGTGGGAATATAAAAATTAACTTGTACCTTGAAGGGGGGTAGTGCCTCCAAAGTGGTCACTCATTGAAGATGCATCTGTTTTTGTCGGCAATATCTGAAGGATTTGGGAAAAATAATCCATCATCTCATTCCTTTGTTTCACGAGGACTTCCATGAGAAAAAAATTAATAGGATCTCCTGATCCATCATCTCTATGTTCCTCCACCATGGACGACCATCGGGGTCAGCGAGGATGATATTCCAAAGGTTCAACCAGTTCAAGTCCCACTTCTTAATACCCTGACCTCGTTGGGGACATGCACAAAGAAATAGATAAACAACATGTCGCTTTGATACCACTGATATGGATTTATGAGGGAATTAAATGAAACACATAAATAAGACAAAAACAAAGAGATACAATGATACTCAATTTCTATTAAATATTGAAATATGCAGAGACTGTAAAATAAAATATAGAGTGAAATGAAATCACTAGAATGGTGATAGCTTATCTCTGAGAAGAGATGTGAAGGTTGCGCACATTTGAAAGAATATGATTGCAAAGAGGCTCCCAAGTCCTTTTTAAAATAAAGCATAAATGCTAAAACCCTAAATATCCAAAACCCTAACCCCAAAAAATGAAATTCCAATACGTTTGTGGACTCCGATGGGGGTAGTTGATACATCAACTTCCCTGGGGTGTAGATTTTGCATATGATCTATGTTTGGAGTGCTTGATACCTCATCAGAAAGGTCTAGTTGAGGAGTACACATTATGTATATCCCAATACCTCTATTGGGTGCTTCCACATCAAAGAAATGTTGCTTTGGGCCTCAAAAAAACCTCAGAAGTTTGGGACCCGAAAAACTATAGAAAAACTGTCAAAATGGAAATGGTATGTTGAGCTAGTGGAATAGGTGGGCGAAAACTGATGTCCACCCAGATCATACAACCAAATCTTAAGTGGTGTGAAATAGGTGACCTTGAATTCAAAGAGTCTCACCTCTGGTCTGAGGAGTGTGGGATTGTTGAAGTGGAAGTGGTTGATGAAAGTCCTTCACCCAAATTTAAGCCTCCTTTGACTAGTCCTGACATCCCTTTACTTATCCAGGTTAAGGACTTATTTAGTGCACCTTCTTCTTTGTTCAGTGAACCTTATATAATGTCAGTTCTAAGTGTTTCCAGTGTAGTTGATCCATCCATCCCATCAATGAATGTTATGGAGGGAATCCCAGTAATGTCCTCCTTGCCATCCATAATTGTCATTGAACATGTCCCATCTTTACTCATGTCATCATGTCCCTCCATTTGGGGGATGTCGATTGTTTCTATGTTTCATTATAATAGCATACCAAGGATTCCTACACCCATCTCCTCGGTGTCGATGCCTGAATTTGGATATGCTTCTAGTGGGGGGAGAAACTTTGGTTTCAACATGAGAGGTGGAATTGATTGTATCTTTGTCAGTCCTACAAGTATCCTGTAATGTTGAGTGTTGGTTTTCCTTCTGGTTGGAATATACCAAGTGGGTCTCGGGTTGTTCCTAGTTACTCTAGGGGTAGTAATGTTTTTGGTGGAATCAATATCCCATGTGGTAGTGCATAGTTTCTTTCCTTCTACACCACTGTTCCCGAGGGAAATCATGTCCTTGGGATAAAATTTACACAATGGAGTGGCTATCCCTTTCTCCCTACCTCTGGTCCTGATGGTTTCTTCCTTGGGGATATTTTTGGTTTAGGAGGCCAATATCATGTAGTTCCTATGCTTACCCTTGGGGGATTGTCTAGTCCCGAAATTGGCCATGCTCTTGGGAGTGCTTCCATTCCTGGGGGAAATTACCATGTTGGTACAACATATCCTTCTAGAAGAAAAAATATGGGTGGACCACAAGGTTCATCTAGGATTCCAGGAGCTTCATCCTCCTCCCAGTATTCATTTCCTCACACACCATTTCCCTTATTAGTGATGTTATATATTCCCAATCTTTTGTTTTTAAGAAATGACCCCATTTCCCATGATCCCACATGGTTGGTTATACCTACAAATATACCATATGATGTGTCGAAATTTGATGGGAAGCTGGGAGAAAACCCATCCACACACATCATGACGTATCATCTATGGTGTTCATACAACTATTTGATGCATAACAGTATACAATTATGTATTTTCCAAAGATCCCTGACTAGAAGTGTCGCTAAATGGTACATAGAACTAAAGGGTGCTTCCTTCAATAGTTTCAACGAATTGTCTATGGCATTTTTAATGCATTACCAAATACCTATTCAACACTAGGTAGGCACAAAGATCCTGAATTCATTTCATAAATATACTTCCACTCACATTTATGATCATATACATGAGTGGAGGTGAATATGTAGGATGATCAAGACCTAAATTTTGGACCCAACTTTTTATGAAGTGATTCACCAAATATCTCTTACCATCCATTGCTAAGAATGTTTCTATAGCATGGGTGGCTACCAAAGAGTATACCATATTTCATTTCCAACATTTAGATATGATTTGTTCTCATTCGGGCACTCTATATGATATTATCCTACATGCTCCTCGACCGTCAAATGATCCGAGAAAACTGAACCCAAGACCCCATGCCGATTGTGTGGTCGATTATGTATCCCCTACCTCTGTGGACCAAATTATTAATCAAATGGATCACATGACCATTTTTTCAAACCCTTCAGCTACTGCACCTATTTCTCAAACTACCTCGGTCCCCACTTATACCTCAAAGGTGAGTTCGTTGCAATCCACGTAACAAAAGAATCCTAAATGACCTAGAGGAAAGAAGAGGAATAAGAAGAAAAACTCCAACACTGAGTGAGGGACCACTCCAACCCAAAAAAATAAAGAGGGAGGCATAAAAGAGAAGAAAAAGAGTCGGTTCCCCTACATGATTTGTGGGAAGGACCACCCTACTCATCAATCTCCTTGAAATGATGAGATCCATCGATATTTGGCACAACAAAAGGCCTCCCAGCAGCCTGTTGTTTTAACTCATTCTTTCCCCCCTAAACCTCAACAAATAGTTGCATCAAATCCTACCTCTCCACAAGGGGGAATGATAGGTACGCCTCATTATGAGGGGTCATCCTCGAATGTTATATTTTTCATGTGTCACCAGACAATATCCCTTCAAACTTGAGCACATTACTATGACAACCTTGAGACTACTCCCATGTGGGAGTCTGCATCCTCTTCCCAACCTGGTGGCCCTCCGTAGATTGATAAACCATCCTTTGAGACATTGTTTCACCCCCCGAAGGGTGTTCTTTGATGCAAAAGATACAATCCGAACACATGGGCTGCCCACAACTACAACATCGTGGAAGACTTAGCCCAGGCACCATGTGTCATGTATGCCCTCGAATTTCTCCAAAATTTTCCTACGCAGTGGAAAGATTTGTTTTCTACTATAGGAAGGATTGATCCCTTGGAATCAAGTTTGAATACATTTGATTCATATTATTTAGATCATAGGCTTTCCCACCAAATTGATTTTCAAATCAAAGTGAGAGTATTAGGGAAGAACATCCTTCACACTGTGGTTGATGAAGGAGCTTTGACTTGTATCATGTCTATGTCATGTTGGAAATCCATTATCTCTCTGAATCTTAATACATATACTACCATATCAAAATCATTCTATAAACATATGTTCCATCTCCATGGAATTATCAGCACATTGTCCATTGAGTTAGGTGGTAAGATTGTCTTTGTTTATGTGGAGGTCGTCGACGCACCTCTTGAGTATAATCTACAACTCGAGTGTGCTTGGTTCTATGATATGATTAGTATTGTCTCATTGGTGTTTCGAGTCTTACGTTTCCCTCACCAAGGGAAAATCATCACTATCGATCAATTAGCATTTTGTACCCCAGATCTTGGATCCAATGCAAGTTATAACGTACCCTTTGTCGGTAATTCCCATATAGTGTTTATATGAATATTGGTGCAGGGATGTTCAAGGAATCCTCATTAAAGGGAAATTTTCCCCTTCCTCCACCATCTTCTACCCCTGTCATTTCTTCAATCAATATGATATCTTCATTTACCACTGGATCCCTCGATTCTTTTGATCCTTGGGTGGTTCCTTGTCCCGAGGAAGTTGAGTCTTATGGAGCCAACATACCACTCACAATGGTTGAGATTTTCTCCCTAGAAATATTGTCAGCATCAAATAACATTGGTCAGAAAATCCATTCCAATATGGAATTTGATCATCCTACTTGGCCCACACAGGTTGTTGACTCTCTGTGTTCACATGATTTCCTAGATATTGTGTTTCTTTTAGATAACGCCATCCTAGATGTCATGGATTCCATAAACAATTCCAAGGATGAGATGACACATCAATCATATTATCTTGATTTGGAACCAACGAAATTTGACATGATGAGCTTCAATACTAGACTAGGGGTCATTGTTGGGGCAACTAGTGAAACCCCTAGTCTTGACCCTTTTCTGCCTCGCTTACATTTTTTGAAACTTTCCACCAAATTCTATGCTTCCACTTCCATTGAATATTTGTGTTTTATACCTCCTTCACATCTTGATGGGAATCATCACAGGGTTGACATATCTCACAAAACCACTCAATATGATTATCTTTGATTGCAAAAATGTGTTCCTATGTGGTATGGCCCCAACATGGTGAGCCATATAATGCTAAAAACAACCCATGAGTTCATTGGTGACAAAAAATATCATTGGATTGAACCTATAAATGGGACCTACTTGGTGTAAAGAATCAACATGCATAGTGCCTTGTACATAGGTGTGTAGTGTGATTGTTTTTTTTCATATATCATATCCAAAAAAATACAAAAATACTTTCTTTTTTGATATTTCACTATGTGTTTTGACCTTGGAATCTATTTTACATGTGTTGACAAGATTACGGGGACCTTTTTAAAAAGATAACGACTTCTACTAAACTTGAGGTACATGTTCTTGAACTGGAATATAGGGATATGTGTCTCCCTATGATACCATCTTGCATTATTAACCATCTATTTTGTCGTCACAATGACTTAGGTTCGATACCATCAGGCTATGACATTAGCCACTCCATTTGTTCACGTCGTAACTTATATGGTAGTGTGCCTACCCTTCATGGGCACCCTAGTTAACACCTGGATTGCAATTTGGTGCCCATGTTGTGATTTCGCATAGGCCTGGGAACCCTCTTGTAGCCCTGCCATGACTTGATGTTGAGTCTCATTTTCCTCTCTTCATTTATATTTTGGCCATATCCCGAGGGGTTTCCCAACTTTTTATGTTGCTTTACAATTGCTTATGAATTTTTTTCTTGTGGTATACACCTCGTTATTGCATTGTTGTTTTCCCAGAACCCGCTTAGTGCTATTGAAATAGCTTTTGACCATTTGCCTCTTGCATTATTTATCCTCCATTTTACATCCACCTACCCATGGAGAGAACCACTGCTAAGAGTGGACCTTACTTGCTAGAACCCATTTTCATTCATGATTTCTTAGGTCGATTCCATGCTCATGGAACATAGAAGCATGTTGTTAAGCCACTCGTTCTCTCCAAATGAGATAATTTTTAACTTTTTGTGTGCTTGTTAAACCATGAAAAAGACACCTTGAAAATCTTACATTTACCCCTTTTTTGTGCACGTTAAACCATGAAAAAGGCACCAGACGAGCTCACTTTTAACTCTTTTTCATGCCTTCTAAACCATGAAAAAGACACATTTCAAGTAAAAGTTTATCTCTTTTTTAGACTCATAAAAAGACACCATGCGAGTATACTTTAACTATTTTCGGGTTGATTAAAATTGAATGAAAAAGACATTTCCGATCACACTTTTATCTCTCTTTTGTGCTCATTAAACCATGAAGGAGACACTAAAAAACAAAAAAAAACATAAAAAAGAGGGGGGAGTTACCATTGATCTATTCATGAAATGGTAGAGTCATTCATGTCACACTTGAACATGGCACATGTTTGATTCATTATCTTATAGTTGGGTTATAGCTTGCTTAGGATCTGTACCATTAATATGAGTCACAGATACTCCTCTGGCTAGTTACTTTTCCATTCATCATGGAGAGTGCTTCAATGCCTCCTGCATTGATGCACTATATTATTCATACTCTTACATCTTGTTTCCAAGTCAATATCATGTGGTGTTATGTGTTCAAAGGAATTTAAAACTGAGTCGTCCATCTGCATTTTTGTTGACCTTCTGATTCGACCATCCCTGTGTCAGTTGTACTTGGTGATTCTATCTATTCATATCAACTCTCGGTGTATGTTTCATGTCGATTATTGGGGGATACATTAAGGCCATCCTTCAATGAATCTCTTCCTATCAACTTCAACACATTATCTAAGAGAGGGATCTAGAAACCAACTAGTACCTTGGAGCTTGCAGTCCTTAGTGGAAGGCCTCCTCACGATCAATAGTGGGTTTACATCATTGACCCTAATTGACCAATTCTACGGGTATTCAACATCAGATCCTCTATTCACACTCGTTAGATTGTACTAGGTACCTTGGGGCCCATTTTCATCATTGGTGGATTCCCTTGTGTCCATTAACAATATATTTTAATGACTGATAATTAGAAGGTTTCTACTATGCTTGACATCAACTCATTCATTGACATGTTGTACATTTTTACTATCATGGTTTGGGACAAAGACCTTTGGTTTAGGGCCACATCACTCATTCATAGCATCCCCCCCAAGTTGTGATGGATTATATCACTATTGTATGAGTACTTTGAAGAATTTGAGGGAACTCTCCTTAGTTCTCAATGTCTTCCTGATATGTATACAATGACATAGATCCACATTGTATTTTCTCATGGCTATGATTTAGTTGATGGCATGAATCCATTGTATACTTTTTTGTGTCCATGGTCTTGCATTTCATTTCATGGATTCACAGTGTATTGTGTTGGCGGCCATGATTTTCTTCTCTTTCTAGCATGAGTATGCCTACCTCGGGGATGATCTATGTATGTTGACTTGATGTCTGATTGCATGTAATCATTGGTTCCTTGATCTCCAAGCTTCTTCCTTATGCCACTCGTCACCATGAATTTTCGTAATGTATTTCAGTCATTAGTTTTTTTTTCTGACCTCATACATTAGGGGGCATTTGGTATACTTTTATTTGCCACCATAGGTTTTGTAAGCATGTTAATAGATGTTATGAGGCTATAATTACATAATTGAGTAAAATTCTCATAATTATTTCACAAAGAAATAATTATTTTTTCACAATTTCATAATTATGAAATAAAAATTATTTCATAATTGAGAAAAAAAAATCATAATTGAAAAGAAAGTTCATAGTGAGATGGAAAAAGCTCATAATTGAGCATGAAACTTGAGCAAAGGCTCATAATAGAGAAAAGTTCATAATAGGTTGGAAAAAAACCATAATTAAGTATGAAACTTGTGCATGACTTGTAATTGCTTAGTTCACATGCCATCAAGTCTATCTATGACTTGTAATTGCTTATTTCACATGCCATCAAGTTATCCATGACTTGTAACCACCTAATTCACATGTCATGAATCCTATATACAATCTCTTCTAAATTCCTATAAGAAAAATCCAAATCAAGGAGATGGGGGAGGTAGAGTTTGAGAGTAGTTATTCTAGTGAAATAGGAGCTAAAGTTTGAGAGTGGTTACGTTGGTGAAATAGAGAGGGAAGCTCAAGTGGATAACAAGGAGAATTGGGAACCTGGAACTAGAAGGAATGCATCTTTCATCTAAGGTAAAATTTGATGTACTTCTCCCTTTCATATTAATATAGATCTATGCTTTTCCCCTTTCATGTTATTCATGTTTAATGGTAAATGTTAGATTTGATCTCACCTTGAATAGATCATAATATATCCAAACTATATTTGAGTTTCCTAACACTTGTAGGATTTGTAGAATTGATATTTGTCTATTGCTTGTGTGCAAGAAGTGGATCGTAGGAGTTGGAGCTAATATCTCGAGAGTTGCATCATTCGGACATGCAAGGACAACCTTCAATAAAGAGGTATGGCATCCTATCCATTAGTGTAAAAGGAAAAACAATTAGTTAGATCTAGGGAAAAATATATAGGAATCTATCCCCTCTGCATGTCTTGGATAAAGGGAAGATCCGAGGGACATATAGCTTACTGTAGGCTGGATTTATCCATAAAAATCAGTAAGGGTTTTAAGTCACATTGCTAAGTTCTATCTATACACCTATGCACACACACATGTATGTGTAGGTGTAAGTTTTCTTTTATATTCACTCGTAATGAGAATATCACTTAAGGAAATATTGTTATAGGTCAAGGGGTCAAATAAGCATCTATAACTCAATAATTTATCTTAGTTACCATACCATCTCCTTTACTTTATCAGTTGCACCAACATTGCAATAGGACCCTTCGGTGCAGGTACCCATCATTTACCTTTACTTGAACACACATATCTAGAAATATATAACATATATATTCATCATAACACTCCCCTCTTCTTTATATGTGTGTGTAATTACTTATTATTGTTATTATTAATATTATTTAAAAAAAGTAAAACCTTTTTTTAAAGAACATTATGCAAACCAGTAAAAATAAAAACTTATAACAAAAACATTATATAGCTCTTTTATATAACAATTAAAAAAAAATCATATGTATTTTTCAAACATGATGATGATGATGATGATGATGATGATGATGATGATGATGATGATGATGATGATGATGACAATGATGATGGTGGTGGTGGTGGTGGTGGTGGTGTTTAACGTCCACTTAGACCAAAATTGGTCTATCGGACCTTAAGAAAAGTAAGAGATTACTTGGATTTCTTTAAAATGTTATTTCGATGCTTGAAAATCATTAAGAGAAGTGTTCCAAGATCACTAAAGTTTTGATGACTTAGAAGGTTAGGAAGGTCAATATTGTGACAAATATTTTGGAATTGGAATCTAATTTGGGTATACACAAAGATAATTTAGGTATACACAAGGAATTATAGGAGAAAGTGGTTTTCATCTTCAACCCTCTTGGTGTCACAAATGTGACAAATTATTTATTGTTGTGGTGTTTTGTGGATTGCCCAATGCCCAATTTCACTATGCATCTCATGAGAATTAGTTCTTATTTTAGCAATATTGATTCTCTTCTTTCGCTAGTCAAAACAAAAAGATACTTTTGATCTTTAAGGTTAGGGTTAACCACCTCCTTATAGTATCTTAATTTTGTTTTATCCTCTAATTATTTATCACGCCATATATTCTCATTAAATTTAGCTTGTACAATATTTTTAATATCATTGGTATTTTGTAGAATAACTTCCTTTTTTTATTCCCCAATGATTTAGCCAAGACTTGACAACATTATGCCATCCCCGCTTGAGCCATTGGTGATTTTGGATAGAGTCTAAAGAAATTTTGGGGAGCCTCTTGTCATCCATGTTGTTTATCTTGTTCTTGTACATTGAGTACCTAATCATAGTTGTGTTCTCAATGGAGGAAAGACTCGCTTCGATGAGGAGGATATGATAGGGTGTATTGCCCTTAATTTTGAAATTATAAATTATAAAATTCTTTTGGATTTGTTCTATCTTTCCCCAAAATTCACATCCATATAAGATAACGTGAGTGACAAGAGTCTCAAAGATGAACTTTTTCTTATCCCATAGCCAAAGTTTTGTTAATTTACAATTATTTTCAAACCCATGATAATTTTTCCACCCTCAATTTATTCTTTTTTCAATGCTATAGTTCCAATTGAGCTTATGATGAATATCAATTCCACTATACTTGTACAAAGGCACTTCCTCCAAGATATTGTTTTCATATAAAAAATTATTGTAGGTGATTTTGTTGGATTCAATGATCATAAGCTTCATTTTTCCAGAGAAGAAGTCCTTGAGAATTATAAGTTTCTTACTAAGGTCATAGGGATTTCTTACTATAAGAACAATATTGTAAACATAGAGAAGAAGGATGATTACTATACTAGTAAGAGTTGGTTCAACACAACCTGCGGCTTCCAAACAACAATCTGTTAACTTATCAATATAAAAGCTAAAAAGAAATAAAGAACAAGGCACAATATATTTTTT
>JZKD02S2163506.1:422702-433669 GCA_000966675.3 Picea glauca
GAAGTCTCTACTTAGGTGACAGTGGTAGATTATTCCATAGTTACACAATATTTGGGGATCTTGTGGTGGGATTTACATAAGTACAAATCATGTGATAAAAATACTCATAATTGTATGATCATGTAGCTCAATTCGTTGATTGTATCTTGGGTTAATTCTTTTGACATCATTGTAGCTATCCTATTCATCATGATTTGATGAAATCTCTTCATACATGTATGGATTTTAATACTTGTGTAAAGCATCGTACAAAAAGCATTATTGTAACATTGCATTTACTGGTGGAAGCTTCATTCCTATCACTCCATTTATTTGAGGAGATTATATGTGTGTGGGTGGGTGAGATTTACCTTGTGTTAAAAGTCTGAGTTGGTTGTTGATAGGGTGCTTAGTTTTTGTAGCATTGGTGGTTTTCTTTTTCAGGACCCTTTTGATGTCAAAGGTTCCTATTTAAAAAAAAAACAATTACTCCTTATGCTCTGAAAAATGGGGTGGTGGATACTAGAGATTCATGTTGCAGGGTTTCCCCTCAGAAGGATTCTAGTGGTGATCAAAACAAGTTGGATAGATATTCTTCATGGGAGGAGCTTTATGGTGCTTAGACATCCATGTGGAATGGAAAATCACAAAGTATTGATGGCCTTCCTTGTGAGTTATACAAGGCCATGTGGGACACCATTAGTGATTTTTTTTTTTGGAGTCTAAAGTGTTTTTCTCATGTCACCTTTGAGAGATTCTCAATTAAGGGTTGGTCAAACTTATTCCCAAGAATGTGGCTAGAAATTCTGTTAGGCTTTGCAACCTATCACTTGGCTCATAGTTTCTTATAAAATCACGACTAAGGCTCTATCTTTGAGGATTTGATCGATTGTGAAACATGTGGTGTGTCAAGAGTACATTGGTTTTGTTCAAAGGAGAGTCATTCTTGGCACTATAGTTTTCACATGGAAGTTTGTGGAGTGGGATAGGGAGGCTAGTTAATAGTCCCTTATTTTTATAATTGACTTTGAAAAGGATTATGATTGGGTTGATTCGTATTTTATTTCAGAGATGCTAACCTAGTTGGGTTTTGTTCCTTGTTGTGTTGCCATGGTTAATTCCCTATTCACCAGTGCTTTGGCCTTTGTTTCATTCAAAAATGTCTTGTCCCTGCTAATCTTCTTACATCAATCCATTCATCAGGAGTACTAATTGGCTCCTTATCTGTATGTGTTAATAGTGGATTCTTTGGGTTACTTATTGAAGGTTACCCATATTTTAGGGTAGGTTTATGGTACTTTTCTCCTAGATGGTTTATAGATGATTAATAATCACTTTGCAGATGATTATCTCCTCTTGATGAGGAAAAAACAAGATTCTACCCATATTTCAGGGTAGGTTCATGGTACTATTCTCCCAGATCGTTTATAGATGATTAAAAATTACATTGCAGATGATTGTCTCCTCTATATGAGGGAAAAGTGAGATTTAGTTAATGGGGCTCTCACATGATTGGATACATTTTTCTCTACTAAGGGTGTTGTGGTCAATGCTCACAAAGTATAATTTTGTTTATTTGGGTTGGATTCACCACTAGATTGTATTCACCTCGAGGTCATTGTTCGATATTTAGATATTCCTTCTAGGGTTGGTATATAACCAATATCTATGTGGGATGTTGGTGTCTTCAAAGAATTAAAATAAAGCTTCATATTTGGCACCATAAGGATCTCCCCTTTATATATAAGCTCATTCTTGTTGGTCATATTCTCCAGGCTTCTTGTGTCTACTATGTCTCTTGTTGTTCACTAGCAGGACCTAGTTTTAGTGGCTTGAGAATATTTTGAGGGCATACTTGTGATATAAGTATTCCAGAGGGAAGAATAAGGGAAAATTTGAGGTCTAAAATGGACCTCCTAAGTAAAATAATAAAAAATATCTTTAAATTTTCAAAGGAAAATGAAGAAAACTATCCTTTTTAACGATATTTTCAACTTATCGCCTTACAGGTTTATTAAAATTTCAAGTGTAGGCACTTGTTGGATGCAGAATTAAATTATGCATTCAATGAGAACCCACTATGCATACTTTTGATACACCCATAGTGAGATAATTTTTCATCCAATGAGTGCCTACACTTGAAATTTAAGTAAACCTATAGGGAGATAAGTTAAAAATACGATTAAAAAAAAGAAGTTTTATTCCTTTCTCTCCAAAAATATTTACCCTTATGGTTGACATCATCATCTTGAATCTTATTGGTTCTTTAAAGTTGATTTTGATACTACATTTTTAGGCCCATTTTTACCTCAAAATTTCCCTAATGGGTCTTCCATTGTTCCCATGGGATATGTGCATTATTCCCAAGGATGAAGGAGGCCTCGGTTTGATTGATGTTGCCACCCAGGGAAGTTTTTTTGTGACCAAGTGGGTGGTGTGGTGTCTTTAGGGTTTAGTGCCTTAATGGAGATTATTTCAATATCAGGTGTTGTTTTCTCAACATATAGGTATAGTTTGAGGAGCCTTCAGTTTATACGATATTATTGTATAACCACATTTATTTCAAGATTCAATATCACACATTTTTAGGAGCATATGGATATCTTGGAAATTTGTTGCATGTTTAGTCCATTGGAATTAGGAGGGAAGCAGGGTAGGTGGGGATTTAAATTTTCCACTTATCTAGAGCTAGAGGGTTCAATGTTCTTATGTTATGAAGATTTCTTGCTAACAAGTTCATAGCTTGAGAAAGAAGGGTATTTTATTCTAAGGATATGTGTTGGATTCTTCCTTTCACTCCTGGATGGTGTGGTGTTTGCATGCTCAAGAATATAATTTCATTTCCCCTAATCGTCTTTCTCTTGTGGATTTGAGAGGCCTTATGTTATAGTTTTCTTATTTTTAAATGAATATTGGGATCCCCGAGTCATTTTGGAGGGATTGGGAGTGGAGCGTTGATCAAATGCTTCTCCAATATCACTCTTGAAAATTTTACTTGATGCTTCATCAAAGGAATTTGTTATCCCTGTTCCTTAATGCACATTAGGTGTCCAATGATTTAGATGATAGATGGGTGCATAGAATCGACAATGTTTAGTTCTTTTGGATTTCTTATAGGATGAGTTTTTTCTTGTCTATTATTCAATCACGGATTTCATCCAAGACTTGATTTACCAATATTGGACTTATTACCACACAATCTAGCACCAAATCCTTCACAAGGCACTAAGACTAGTGGAACATGGAAGATGTCACCATTCTCACCTAGGAAACAACTTCATATCTTTAGTGAAGAAATAGTATCCAACAAAAGTTACACTTCCTAGGTAGCCTCCAAGAATCCGTAGGAAAGACATAATCAAGTCTAGGCCCCCCTGGGGTGACTACTCATATTACCACCAAGATAAGGATAGACAAAGTAATAGAGAGGTGGTGGAATACGATAATTTCTAGATTTAAAGTTTTGAGGCTTCAATATAGAAATGCTCTTGATCCAGGTGGATATTGGTTTCCACCCACCTATTCCAACTGAGTCAAAATAGTTTGTTGGAAATTTACTATTTTTAGCAGTCCTAAACTTTCGGGGCCATTTTGAGAGCCTAAACAATGTTTTTTCACGATCACGTACCTCATTTTTAACCAAAGAGTTTGGTTGAGCCACCAAAATGAATCTCCTCTTTGATACCTTTCCAACGACCTATTGTGCACCCAAAATGGAGATCGTATGACAAAGTTATGCACCCGGGAAGTTGATACACCAAACTACCCAAAACAGGGTCCACAAAATTGTTAGCTTTTCATCTTCTAGGGTTAGGGTTTTGGATTTTATTTATGTTAAAAAGGAATTTGGATCCTCATTGTAACAATCATCTTCTTGTGGATGAGCGTAGCCATCACATCTCTTCTCAGAGATAATTTTCCACCATTCTAGCGAGTCTTTCACTCTGTATTTCTATAGTTTTGTACATTTCGTTCATTAATAGAAATTGTGTATTACTGCATCTCTATGTTTATGTTTATACCTCTGATATATATGTGTTACATTATTGGATATCTGATATATCTCTGTACATTTCGTTATTATTTCTCCACTCTCATTTTGTGTCGAAAATAATCTGGATCAGTGGTATCAGAGCAGGTTGCTCTCGATCACTTTTCGGTGCATGTCTCTGACGAGGTCTGAGTATAGAAATTTGGGTATATATATTGTCTCTCTTGATGGAAATATCTCTCACACTCCCAAGAAACCCTCCATGGCGGAAGAAAATAAAAGAGACGAAGAAAAAGATTATATTAATATGTTGCTTGATCAAGCTCTAATGCAACAGAGGGACGAAATGATGGAGAATTTGTAACACATCCTTCAACACCTATTGATAAAAGAAGGCATGCCTTCATCAAGCTTCCACTTTGGAGGCACCTCTCATTTCAAGGTACAAGTTAATTTTCATATTCCCATATTTGAAGGTCAGATAGATGTGGATGCCCTAGAAAAATGGTTAAATATGCTAGAAGGCTACTTCTTTGTTCACAATTTATCCGACAGGAAAAATATCACCTTTGCACTCCTTAAGGATCTCCCTTGTGTCAAAAGAAGGTGGGAAACTTACTGGGAGAAAATTTCCATAGAGGAGTATGGAATTTATAGGTTCAATCCCACTTGGAATTTTGTTTTGGATGCGGTCAAGGAACAATATTACCATGTTGGTAACTATGACGACCAGTACATGAGATGGACCACACTTCAGAAAGAGAGGAGATTTTTTTTTTTGGAGTTCACAAATACTTTCCATACCTTGCGCACCAAGCTCGATATGAAATACTCTGAGCAGCATTTGGTTTTGAAATACCGTGGGGCTCTGCATAGGTACATCCAAACTGAAATGGATTTCCTGGGCATCTCATCACTGGGACCTTCCTATCGATATGTTGTCAAAATTGAGCAGAAATTTAGGAATCATAACAAATGGGAGTTCGAGTTTGTAAATCTGTAACAACCAAATTATGGTAAAGACGACCCTAACAACTAGCCTCCAGAAAACTAGTCCAAGCCACATGAAAATAAGGGCAATGGAAAAACAAAAAAGGAAACTGGAAAGTGGTGCGATTTCCAAAAAATCCCCTGGCACAAAATTAATGAATGTCACTCAAAACAATCATTGGTGGTTGAGATCAAAGAAAAGGATTTGAACCATGATTCGAAATCTGATTCAGAAAATATTGGAAGAAGACAGATCATCGACGAATACCCCACTCCTACTTTCGCGACCGCAACAATTCAACTAGAAGAACCAACAGATCCTGAAGAGGGGGAACACCTCTTCCATTCACAAATGAGGGTGAAGGGGACCCTGTTTCATTTAATTGTTGATATCAAAATCCCAAATATTTGATATTAACAATCCCAAATATTTGACAACACCCGATATTTGTCAATATTTGGGTGTGGGATTGTTAACAACACCACACCAACATCCATACAACATTGGGTGGCTTCGCCAGGGATGAGATATCTATGTCAGCCAATAGTGTCACATGTTCTATGAAATCCAACCCTTCAAGGATGAGGTATTGTGTTATGTTTCCCCTCTTGATGGTTGTGATGTTCTTTTGGGTCAACCATATATGTGGAAACATAATGTTGTTTATGAGTCTCAACCTTGTAGTGTCAATGTTACTCTGGGGGTCATCTCTACATGATACTAGAGGTAGTTCTGACTATTGTTCCACAAAAATAGTACCACAAGATTGTTACAAGAAAATCCCCCCGCGGACAAGTGGATTTCCTCTTGAACCCTAAATCTCTAATATCAAGACAGAAAGGTGCTAAATTTGGTCACTGGCATCCTTTTAAACCTAGCTAAGTCAATCAAATAGAGAAAAGGAAGAAAATGTACCTTTTTACGATGTTTGTCCTTGCCCAGTCCAAGTTGAGCCTTGATCCCCAAGCTCTTCAAAAAGTCTTGAAAATCAATAATAGCAAAGACAAAACAACTTCCTATTCTACCATGATTAATTCAAAACTAGATCTATCTATCAAAGACAAGTTCATGTAGGCATACACAACCTTGAAAGAAACATTCCAAGCACATGTATTAATGAGAACTCGATAGAAATACTTACAAACCTTTGATGAAGTTGTAGTAGCCTATTCCATCTCTCCTTGTCCAGCGCCTTACTCAAATGATCCACAAACAAAACTGACTATGCTTCACTGATTATCTCCCTTATGAGATCATAAGTTTGATGCCTTCAATGTCTCCACAATACCACTTCTTATGAGATCATAAGTTTGGTATCTCTTAAACTCCATCCCTTTCACCATGAGAAGGCCTCCTTATATAAGCTTGGAGAGGCCCAACCACGTTAGAGATTCTTGGGATAGGTTGAGGATCCTTCTCCATCAGTTGTGGATCTTCCCTAAGATCCAGCCTTGACCTCAGATTCAAATCCAACCAACTCCAGAGATGAGGGGGATTTTTCCCATATTTTCCTCAAAAACCCAAGATTTCCTAAAACAGCCCAATGCTCCCCTAGAATGGGGCACAGAGTGTTGAAATGCTCCCCCAAAGGAGGGCAGGGAGCGCTGGCCTTCAAAATTCATTTTTAAGTGGTTTTTTTCATGGAAAAATATTTGTACTCTTCATCCAATGATTTATTCTTCTTTAACCAGTCTCTGAGGGTGTATTCAAGTGTTCCTTGTGATGTCGTTCGAGACACGACATGGGAAAGATGATTGTATTATGTCTACGACACTTGTGACACTTGTAATGATGAAAATAGGTCATCATTGAAATGAGTAATTTTGATGTGTAACAAAGGTAATCTCTTATAATTCAAAATTCATCACAATCTCTTCAAAAGGTGAACAAAAGGACACAACAACCACTGCAACCTTGGCCCAAGACCAGTTTATCCAACAGAAGATGATTGTAGAAGAGAAAGAATATATTGTTTCTTCACCGACAAGGGTTCCTACACACTACCCAATCAAACCAATTTACAACATGTTGGTTGAACATATTCAACCCCTCCAGCAATATATTCGTGGCAACCTTCCATAAGCTAAGCAACCCAACTTCTCCAGGAATCCAAGAAGCTCACCAAGATTCAGATTCAGCAAACGCTTTCACCTCTCCCCTAGGAACTCATCGCAATGGAGACCACTGCTTCCTAAGGAGGGAGGATTGATCCAGGTGGATATCGGTGGCCACCCACCTATTCCAACTATCTCAAAAATAGTTTGTTGGCAATTTACTATTTTTAGCAGTCCTAAACTTCCGGTGCCATTTTTGAGTGCCTAAAAAACGTTTTTTTCACGATCTGGCACTGCAGTGATATTAATAGGCTCTGATTGATCCCCCAAAATGAATATCCTCATCTATAAATTTTCAACGAGATATCGTGCGCCCGAAATGGAGATCGTATGCTAAAGTTACGTCCACAGGAAATTGATACACCAAACTACCCAAAACAAGGTCCAAAAAAGTGTTCTCTTTTCATCTTCCGAGGTTAGGGTTTGGTATTTTATTTATGTTAAAAAGGCCTTTGGAGCCTCATTGTAACAATCATCTTCTTTCGAATGAACGTAGTTGTCACATCTCTTCTCATAGACAAGATTCCACCATTCTTGTGAGTCTTTCACTCTGTATTTCTACAAATTTGTACATTTCGCTCATTAATAGAAATTATGTATTACTATATCTCTATTTTTATGGTTATATATTTTATATATCTATGTTACATTATTGGATATATGATATATCTGTATACATTTCATTATTATTTCTATGTTCTCATTTAATGAGAAAAATAATCCAAATAAGTGGTATCAGAGCGGGCTTCTCTTGATCATTTTTTACTCCATGTCCCCAACGAAGTCCAAGTATAACAAGTTCAGTCTCGAGCTTGTCTCTCTTGAGGAAAATATCTCTCTCATGCCCAAGAAACTCTCCATAGTGGAAGAAAATAAAAGCAGTGGAGCAGAAGATTCTATTAATATGTTGCTTGAGCTAGCTCTCACGCGAGAGAGGGATGGAATAATGGATAATATTTCCCACATCCTTCAATTACTGTCGATAAAAACATACACGTCTTCATCAAGAGACCACTTTTGAGGCAAGTATCCTTTCAAGGTACAAGTTAATTTTGATATTCCCGTATCTGAAGGTCAAATAGATGTGGATGCCCTAGAAAAATGGTTAAATATGCTAGAAGGTTATTCTTTGTTCACAATTTTTCGGACAAGGAAAATATCACCTTCGCACTCCTTAAGGATCTCCCACATGTCAAACATTAATGGGAAACTTAATGGGAAAAAATTTCCACAAAGGATTTTTGAATATAAGGGGTCGATCCCACTTGGGATTTTTTTGTGGATGTAGTCAAGGAACAATATTACCTTGTTAGTAACTATGACGACCAGTACATGAGATGGACCACACTGCGAAAAGAGATGAGCCAAATAGTGTTGTAGTTCACAAATACTTTCCATACCTTACGCACCAATTTGGGTATAAAAGAATATGATTGGCATCTGGTACTGAAATACCATGGGGCTCTTCATAGGTACATCCAAATAGAAATGGATTTCTTGGACATCTCATCACTGGGAGATTTCTATCAATATGTTGTTAAAATCGAGCAGAAATTTAATCACTAGAATAAACGAGAGTTCGAGTTTGCAAATCCGCAACAACCAAAGTAAGGTAAAGACAGCCCTAACAACCAGCCTCCAGAAAACTAGCCCAAGCCACAGGAAAAGAAGGGTAACGGAAAGACGAAGGACACTGGAAAGTGGTGTGATTTCCAAAAAATACCCTGGCACAACACTGATGAATGTCTCTCAAAAAAATCATTGGTGGCCAAGATCAAAGAAAAGGAGTCGAACCCTGATTGAAACTCTGGTTCATAAAATACTAGCAGAAGAAAAATCATTGATGTAGACCCCACTACTATTGTCATGACCGCAAAAATTTAACCAAAAGAACTAGAATATCCTGAAGAGGGGAATATCCTCTTCCATTAACATATGTGGGTGAAGGGTACCCCATTGCATTTCATGGTTGATATTGAAATCCAGAAGAAACTCATATCACCACACCCGCATCCATACAACATCGGGTGGCTTCACCAGGGATGAGATCTTTGTGTTATCCAACAGTGTCACCTATCCTCGAGAAATCAACTCAATGGAGAACATTGCTTCCTAAGGAGGGAGGATTGATGCAAGTGGATATCGGTGGCCACCCACCTATTCCAACTGGCTCAAAATAGTTTGTTGGCAATTTACTATTTTTAGCAGTCCTAAGCATTCAGAGCCATTTTAAGGGCACAAACGATGTTTTTTCATGATCGAGAACCTCAATGATAGCCTAAGGCTATGATTGAACACCCAAAATGAATTTCATCACTGATACCTTTCCAACGATCTATCTTGTGCCACAAACAGGGATCGTATGCCAAACTTACGCCCTCAGGAAGTTGATACACCAAACTACCCAAAATGGGGTCCACAAAACTATTGGTGTTTCATCTTACAAGGTTAGGGTTTTGGATTTTATCTATGTTAAAAATGCCTTTGGACCCACATTGTAACAATCATATTCTTGCGAGTGAGCATATCCATCACATCTCTTCTTAGAGACAAGCTGCCACCATTCTAGCGAGTCTTTCACTCTGTATTTCTGCAGTTTTTTACATTTCGCTCATTAATAGAAATTGTGTATTATTGTATCTATGAGTTTATGGTTATATCTCTTATATATCTCTATTACATTATTGGATATATAATATATCTCTGTACATTTCTTTATTATTTCTCCAATCTCATTTCGTGTCGAAAATTATCTGGATTGGTGGTATTAGAGTAGGTTGCTCTTGATCACTTTTCAGTGCATGTCCCCGACGAGGTCCGAGTATAGAAATTTTGGTCTTGAGCTTGTCTCTCTTGAGGTAAATTTCTCTCGCACGCCCAAGAAACCCTCCATTGCAGAAGAAAAGAAAAGCGACAAAGTGAAAGATTCTATTAATTTATTTCTTGAGCAAGCTCTCACGCGACAGAGGGACAAAATGATGGATAATTTTTCCCACATCCTTCAAAATCTGTTGATAACAGAAGGCACATCTTCATCAAGGTGCCAGTTTGGAGACACCTCTACTTTCAAGGTACAAGTTAATATATATATTCTCGTATGTGAAGGTCAGATAGATGCAGATGCCCTAGAAAAATGGTTAAATATGCTAGAGGGAAGTTCTTTGTTCACAATTTTTTCGATAAAGAAAATATCACCTTCGCACTCCTTAAGGATCTCCCCCATGTCAAAAATTGGTGGGAAACTTACTAGGAGAAACGTTCCATAGATGATTCTGGAATATATGGTTGAATTTTCACTATGCTAGGCTCAAGCATGAGGTTTATTCCATTTTTAGCATTTACTTGAACCATACCATGCACAAGAACACAAGAAATATCCTGGGAAACCCTTCTCAACAAGGGAAGAAAAACCAACAATCCTTTGCTATATTATCAAGAGAAATACCTCCCACACCATAGACAAAGAACACAAAAGGGTGCTCTCAAAAACCAAGAAGGCTAGCACCCAAGAGAGGTGCGCACTTCAGCCCTAGAATATGTACTTGCTGAAAATTCCAAAATCACATGTGTGTTATGCTTCCTCAATGGGGAAATCACCTTTATTTATATTATACTGGACACATCAAAAGTGGTGTCTGTTATCACTCCAGGAAACTCTCCTAGGTTGTAAGTCGGAGATGCCTGGTAACTAACTCTTTTTGGTAATATTTTCTTAATATTTGATGTGGTTTTGTGGATCAAAATGAATATCCAAGGGCTGGACTGTGTTTTCAGGATTGTCTAGAAATACGAAATCTCTCAAGGCTTTCTAGTCATGCAGTCAGACAAAGTTTGATTAAATGAGGGAAGAAATCAGCTATTACACCAGATTACACTTCATACCAACAAGTAC
>JZKD02S2163506.1:442264-475143 GCA_000966675.3 Picea glauca
TCCCTGAGGTTGAACTTCTTGCATGCATTTTGATAGTTCACTGATACGCTGGCATATCTCCAAAACATGTTTGAGCTAAACTGTTTCATTTGCGGCCTCAAAACTTGCTTGACCATCTTTCAACAGCGCAACCGTTTGATATTTTCACGGGTTAGCTGTTGAAAGCTGTCGCTTTCCACAGCTAACGGGTAATGAAATAGTCGCCTGGCGCTGTTGAAAGTCCCGATAGGGCACAAAAAGAGCCTTCGCCTTCAAAATTGATTTCAAACCAAAATTAACGGGCATTTGACTTCTCACCTTGCATATTGACGGCCACCTGAGCAAGAACCTTCAGGTCTGGGTGAGGTCTTTGTTTCACTTTTTGCTTCAACTTTCGTTTCAAACCCCTGATCTGTTTTTTGAGGCACTTGGTAAGACACCGTAGGCTGTTGCAATTTTTAGTGAGTTTAGTCTTCCTCTTTTGTTCTTTGACACTCTCCTTGGCCAATCGTTCAAACGCGGCATTTGTCTTGGCAAAGTTATCTGATAACTTCTGGTACCTGTCTTTAATCACCCACTCCAAAACTTCTTGCTGGGCAATTAATTCCTTCAGATGTTTGATCCTTTGAGACTTCTTTGACTTAGATTTTTTGGATGATTCTCCCTGCTCTATATGACTGAAAGTTTCATAGTTCTGTGCACATTTAGCTGATTTCTCAGAACTCTTAATGACAGAGCATTGGTCTTGCTACTCAGATTCTAAATCTGAGTATGGCAAATTTAGGATGTTCTTTCCTGTACTCTGTTGTGTAGGATGTCCTGAATTTTGCTGTGTAGTCTGCTCGAAATTCAATTTTCTCTTTGAACTGTGAGGCTTCAACCTGGATACCCTGTCTTCTGAAGGTCCTGGCAAGGCCCTTCTTCTTCTTGAGCTGCTCTGAGGAGAGGATTGATTCCGTGCACCTACCATCTGTTGATTTGCAGTCTGATTCTGAGTTTCAAAACCTTCCCAGAACAGGAAGTGTTCCCAGCTCCTCTCATGTTGCTGTGAAGTGATCCAACAACTTCAAGTGATATATCATCAACTTGTCGTATCTTCCCTCTGATGTAATGTATAGTTGAATGGATTTGAATAAATATTGCCACTCTTCATCCAAATATGAAACGAGCATACCCTTTCTCCACGCTTTCTGCTTGTATCCATCTTTCAAATAAACCCTGAAATCCAGATTCTTAGGAGCAGTGGTTTTGAACCATTTCTGAACAGTCCTTGGCAGTCCTGTAGTTGCGGCGATGACAGTCTCATCCACCTTGATTTCCACAATGCCAACGCGAGCTTTGTTGCCATCAAATGTCTTGGCGAAGGCTTCAGTTGTGGCCTGGTGATACCCAATTTGTAACCTTTCTACAAATTCCATGCACCCTGCATTCGAAAAATGCCTCTGAACCTCGGGATGCAATTGCAAAAAGGATAAATTATCCAATTCTCGTTTGAGCAAAGCGCCACTACATTTTCTCTCCATGCTGTAGCTCAAAAACTTGATGGATGTAAACCCTGCAACAGCCTAGTCGAGCCGAGTTTTTGCGTTGTTGAAAGCAGTTCTGGCTTCGGCTCTGTTTTGGAACAAATGAAAACTTCAACATCATTCTGGAAACGATTTGTGCTATGAACCCTCTGTTCGATCTGGTGGTGTCAGGCTGGCGGTACCTTCTCTGTACCTGTGTCTCCGAACACGAACTTACCATTTCGGATGTGATGAGCGTTGAGTGTGGGTTCTGGAACGAATTCAAATTACAGTCAAATCCTGACATGGACGGTTGAGTTTCTATGATTTCCCATTCTTATCATCACCTGTCTTGGATTTACTCTGTCGTGGGGGTGATCACATCATGATTACTGTCATACGTGGATATCACACACGTGATTCCCGTATTGTGCAGCCACGGCCCGTGGAGAATGCCTCTGCCAACGCTCGCTTGCCACTTTCACCAGCGCGTGCCTCTTTTTGGAAAACCTTGTTAGCTGCGGAAAGCATTCACTTTCCACAACGTGCCATATCAATTTGAACTGCTCCTTAGCTGCGGAAAGCATGTACTTTCCACAGCGCGCCACCCGCGAACTGATTTTCAAACCTTTTTAGATTGACCACTTTCAACAGCGTACCCATTAATGAAAAGTGTCCCTTAGTTGTGGAAAGTCGAAACTTTCCTCAGCGCACATCCAACTTTCGAACATAAGTTAGTTGTTGAAAACGAAATATGGAAATTTTGGAAAAGAAGACTTCATGGACCACATTATTTTCTAAAACAAAACCAAAAACCTAAGCTTAACGATTGCAGAAACTTCAAAATATGACTTGAGGTCACAACCTATCACCTAGAATAGAAATAAATCCACTAGTTTATTAGAGGAGTTAACAGTGTCTATTGGCACAACAACGCCAACCTCAATAACTCAGAATATAATTAATAATTACCATATTAATTATCTTTTACATTAATTATCTTTCACTTTATGGTGGGGTCGACCTGTACCCTTTACATCACAATTAGGGTTACAGGTAAATCTAACTCTTAGAAAATATATCAAGGGATCTCAAACACCCACTAGTGCTCAGCCACTAGGGGCACATCCACCTGTGCTCTACCACAGGGACGTCCAACTCAACAAATCTCTATCTCACTGAGTCTCATAGGAGAATCATCTGGACACACACTCACTAGTGCTCAGCCACTAGGATTACGTCCACCTGTGCTCAACCACATGGACGTCCTACTCAACAGATCTCTATCTCATTGAGTCTCACAAGAGAATCATCTGGAGTACCACATCGTCTCAAATCTCTACATAATGGAGAACAATAAACCCATCACATGGACTCCTTCACCCTTCACAGGGGTACACATCGTTTCATCTCAAATGACACACCCATCTCATGGGAATATTCCCCACAGAGGGGCACACAATGTTTCATCTTCGTCTGAGGGAGAAACGACACACCCATCTCATGGACATCTTCCCCACATAGGGGCACACAATGTTCCATCTCCCTCTTAGAGAGGAATGACACACCCAACTCATGGGATCTCTCACAGGTCATGCACTCAGTCTGTGTCCTGGAGGATGTCTCATGTAGTTGCAATCATCAACACTCCCTCTCAACTAGGAAGGCATTCTCCACCAGGATAAGTCTCTCACGGAAGTACTCAAACTTCGTCTTGGCAATCGGTTTGGTGAAGATATCTACAATCTGATGATGTGTAGGAAGGTATTGCGCATGTAATGCTTTCCTCTGCACCATGTCTCTGATATAATGATATTTTATCTCAATGTGTTTTGATCTATTGTGAAACACATGGTTCTCAGAGAGATTCACATAGCTCTGGTTATCACAATGAATAATGGTAGGATCCATATCATGATCAAATAAATATGTTAGGATCTTGCAAAGCCACACTGCTTCGTGGACTGCCACACTCAATGCCATATACTCTTATTATGCGGTACTCAATGACACAGAGCTTTGTTTCCTGTTGCACTAGGAAACCATGGCATATCCCAAGGTAAAACAACAATCAGATGTTCTCTTCTAGTCCACTATGCTTCATGCCCAATCTGCATCGACATATCCCTGCAAGCTCAACTCTACATTGGAGGCATATCTCAGGCCATATCCAATTATGCCTCGTAGATATCTCAATACATGAACTAATGCTATCTAGTGAGTCTGTCTCGGCTAACTCATGAACTAACTAAGTACATTCACTGCATAGCATATATCATGTATGGTTTTAACCAAATAAATCAATGATCCAATCAGTTGTCGGTACAAATGTGGATCAATATCACATGAATCAATAGAATCATCATTCATTTTGTTCAAATCCATCACCATCAGTGTAGGCATGGATTTTCACTCTGTCATACCGAACTTCTTCAATATCTCCATTGTATATTTTCCTTGACTCAAGAAACTCTCATCATTCCTCTGCTATACTTCTAGTCCCAAGAAGTAGTGCATCATACCCAGATCCTTCATCTCAAATTTAGCATTCAATGTTTTCTTGAATTCAACAATAAGTCTCTCTGAACTAGTGAGGAATAACTCATACACATATAGGACCAAGATTAATCACTTGTTACCAACAATATGATAATATAGGTTTGGATCAGAAACACTCTTGTTGAAGCTCAAACTCATCAAGAATCCATCCATTTTCTCATACCAATAACAAGGTGTTTTCTTTAGTCCATACATGGATTTCTTCAACCTTCACACATGAGATTTCTCATTGTGTATCATGAATCCTTATGGTTGCTCGATATAAACTTCTTCCTCAATATCACCATTGATAAAGGTTTTCTTTACATCCATCTAATGTATTTTCCACCCCATGGATGCAGCTAGTGCAATGATAGTACAGAGTTTGTCGAGCCCAGGAAGGCCTTTTATTCCCTACTGCAATATCTCTAGGGATATCAACCTGGAGCAACTGGATCAGATGGAACAACTAGATCAACTAGAATAATGTATGTCTCCATATGAACTGTTGAAGGGGGAGAAGGTATTGTCTCACTGTCAATCTCCATATGAGATTCTTTGGATCTTTGAAAGGCTATCTCTTCTTCAAAGATAAAATCTCTACTTATCTCAATCTATCTCTGACCAGGGATGTAGATCTGATATGCCTTCGAAGATTCACTGTATCCCACAAATGTACCCTTTCTCCTGGAAGGGTTTAGCTTGCATCTCTTCTCTTTGGGTACATGAAAATATATTGGGCACCCAAATATCCTGAAGTGTCCAATCTCAGGCTTCACTCTAGTGAAGGATTCTCCGGGAGTTATGTTCTTCAAAATCTGGTGAGGACTCATGTTCTGAAAACATAATGTTTTCATGCAATCTTTTTCCCACAAAGTCATAGGTAGACTTTGATCAAGCATCATCGCTTTGGTTGCATTGATTATGGTTTTGTTCTTCCTCTCTGCAACCCCATTTTGTTGAGGGTTGTAAGGAACTGTGTACTCCCTCTTGATCCCTTCTTCAATACAGAAATTATTGAAATCCTTGGAGGTGTATTCTCCTCCATTATCTGATCTTAGTACCTTGATCTTTCTTCCAGTCAGGTTCTCAATCTGAGATTTGAATTCTTGAAATTTTGCAAGGACTTCATCCCTGTTCTTCAGAAAGTAAATACAAATTTTCCAAGAGTGATCATCTATGAAGATTACATAGTACAAATATCCATTCAAGGAGGAAACATTCATTGGCCCACACACATCTGAATGTATCAAGTCTAAGATTTCCTTGGATCTATTATTACTTCTCAAGAAGGACCCTTTGACATTCTTTCTAAGGGAACAACCTCTGCAAACACCTTTATGTTGAATATGTATCTCTGGAAGGCATGTTACCATTTTCCCTAGTGTTGGAAGAGCTCTATAATGAATGTGAGAAAGTCTCTTATGCCATAGTTCACTCAAGCTGATAGGATCATGTAACAGGGTTTGGACTGGTCTGATGGTCAATTTGTATAATCTTCTTTCTCGAACACCAATTACTTTGGAAGAATTTATATGTGAGTCTTTGTGCCATGCAAGAACTTTTCCTTTAGAAAAGGTAACCTTGTAGCCTTTGCATTCTAAGGCAGAAATGGAGACAAGGTTCCTCTTCATCCCAGGTACATATAGTACTTCACTTAGCTGAAGATGCATGTCAAAATGTAGTTGGAAGGTAGAAGTTCCAACCCCTTTCACATTATATCTGGAATCGTCTCCAAGGACAACATGTAGATTGGTCTCTTTCTCAACAAGATTAATCATGTGATCTCTAAAACCAGTCATGTGCCTTGAGGTGCCACTATCAATTAACCAAATATCATCATTAGTAGGAACCATACCTGAGAGTGTTGGAATGAATAAGAAGGATTCTTATTTGATGTCTTCATCTCTCTGAATTCTTGGCTTCCAGGAATTGTGTTTTCTTGATCCATCAAGATTTTCTTCCATCATAGTTTTGTTCATCATATTTTAGATTCTTCACAAACCCTTGCCAACTAGGATAGAAAACCTAACGACTAGGATAGGATAGAAACCTTAGGTTTTGTTGGGCTTATGAATGCCAACAATAAGCCTTGAAAGTTAGAAGAAGGCTAGTGAGCTGAAGAGCTCTTTAATGAGCTGTAGAAACCCTAATTCTGAAATATATGTAGAAAAATGTGAAACCCTAGGGCCAAAAATTCAAAATGCTCGGAAATGTAATTTGAAGGTTTTTGGAGGTGTGTTGAAGGAGGTAGTACACTCCTATGCAAATTTTAGCCCCATATTCCATGTATTAAGTGTTGGATCACCCAAAAGAGAGGGTCGTACGGATTTTCTGGAAACCCGTGGAGGGTCATATGGTTCTACAGAAAGAGGATGGATTTCTTTGAAGGCTTGTGCAATGGCTTCTTCAAGACCTATGCTATGATTCCATGTTAAATTTTCACTATGCTAGACTCAAGCATGAGGTTTATTTCATTTTTAGCATTTACTTGAACCATAAACAAATGCAACTACACCATTCACAATTGTTGCAATAACCAAGATCGCATGAAGAAATACCATGCACAAGAACACAAGAAATATCTTGGGAAACCCTTCTCAACAAGGGAAGAAAACGCAACAATCCTTTTCTATATTCTCAAGAGAAAGACCTCCCACACCATATACCAAGAACACAAAAGGGTTCTCTCAAAAACCAAGAAGGCTAGTGCCCAAGAGAGGTGTGCACTTCAACCCTAGAATATGTACTTGCTGAAATTTCCAAAACCACATGTGTGTTATGTTTCCTCGATGGGGAAATCACCTTTATTTATATTAGACTGGACACATCAAAAGTGGTGTATATTGGCACAACAAGGCCGACCTCAATAGCACATAATATAATTAATAATTACCATATTAATTATCTTTTACATTAATTATCTTTCACTTTATGGTGGGATCGATCTGTACCCTTTACATCATAATTAGGATTACAGATAAATCTAACTCTTATACAATATATCAATGGATCTCACACACCCACTAGTACTTAGACACTAGGGGCATGTCCACATGTGCTCAGCCACAGGGACACACAACTCAACAGATCACCTGGACACACTAACTAGTGCTCAGCCACTAGGATCATGTCCACCTGTGCTCAGCCATAGAGACGTCCTACTCAACAGATCTCTATATTACTGAGTCTCACAAGAGAATCATCTGGAGTACCACATCATCTCAACTCTCTAGACAGAGGAGAACAATAAACCCATCACATGGTCTCCTTCACCCCTCATACGGTTACACATCATTTCATCTCAAACAACACACCCATCTCGTGGGAATCTTCCCCACAAAAGGGCACACAGTGTTCCATATCCATCTCAGAGAAAAATGACTCACCCATCTCATGGGAATATTCCCCACACAGGGGCACACAATGTTCCATATCTATTTCAGAGAGGAATGACACACCCATCTCATGGGCACACCCAACTCATGGGCTCTCTCATAGGATGACTCACTCAGTCTTCGTCCTGGAGGATGTCTCACGTAGTTGTAATCATCAACATATATGGGGCCTGTTGGCGACAGAAGTCACTCCTAGATTGCAGAAGGAACAGATCCCGATGCCCATCAGTTTATTGTCACGAATTTGTTTAAAGGGGTGATCGGATGGGAGTAAACTCACGACAAAATCACTTAACTCATAAAACTAGGCCATAAATGCACAGGGAAGTGAGGGCCAGAACTAACTTTAGTCAGGAATTTGAGTTAAAGCGAGATTAGAGGGAAGACTAGGGAGAAAATGGAGGAGACTGCTCTGGGCATCAGGCCTTCCAGCAACTCAAGAAAGAAAAACGAGACACTGAAATGTGCCTAAACGACACAGTGATAACTGCACACTGACCAAAACTATTATACTATGCAGCCACAACCATTTGACTAGATCCTCCAATTCTGAATCATTCAGTGCAAGATGAAAAAGACAACGTGGGAGACTGCTTAAGACTAGTGCAGAGATTGCAGTGACCAACCATACGTCATCCTACAATATGCAACCCTCGACTGGATCCTCCAATTTTGAGTGTTTTAAATAACTAACAAACAAAATAAAAAGAAAGAGAAGTTGACTTCCATTAATTTGACAGTCTAAAATCAAAATACATAACCACAGCTTCCTCAAAAACTTTACAGGCGGGAGCTAAGCTCAACCATCGATACTAAACAAAATGGAAAAAATGCCTACATATACTTGAAGCTAACTCGGGCGTTGTAGGCGCGATCATATCATGAATTCAATGCTTGATGTTGAGGAGCTTCTCTATCAGGCGGTGCATGCAGACGTTGGGCAGACTGCCCATGCAGTCGTTCGTCAGACGCAATCTCTGTCAGGATGGACTCAGCCCGCCTCTACACATGGTCCTTTCCTAGCCTTCTATTTATGGAAGAAGACGACATTCAACCACCATCAGCTACCACAATAAATGCTTCCTTGGGATTGGGAATGGCCTCGATCAACTTTGTACTCGGACGATGTGGCAGATTTTCTTTGGATGTTGCTTCATTGGACTGCTGCGAGGGGACCCCTATGGAGGACATGGATGAGGGTGAGACGAGAGGTGATGAGGTGGAATCACTAGGTGGCGAAGAAATGGAGGTTGTGACACCAGATGATGAGGCGATGTATCGCGAGAAGGTGACAATGAGGCCGCAATGCGACAGGTTGGGGACTGAGGAAACAACACAGGTGGAATTGGCGTAGAGTATGGAGGTACATGTGTTAGAGGGTAAGAGGGTCTGAGGGGAAAAGGAACATGAAAACGGGGAGAGTGGAGGATGGGTAGGTGGTAGTGAAAGGTAGAAGAGGAGCGGGATATCTGACAGGGGAAGACACATGGCGGAAGGTGGTAAGCAGAGGGAGTAGGAGATGTGACAAAAGGGGCCCGCTTTAAACCATCAATTCCAGACCCCCCCCCTTATTAAAGGCAGAATAGCGGGGGGGTCCGGAATCCATTCTCAGCCACAGATCCAGGCGCCTGAATCTTAGCCACTCAAAATTGCGCGCTCAATTATGGACCCCCCTTTTACCTTAAAGGTAGAATGGGGAGGGGGCTCTGGAATCCAACCTCGACCGAAGATCTGGGTGCGTAGATCCCGACCGCACAGATTTTCTCGTTGCTTAACGGATGCGCATTTGCGATCGAAACTTAGGATAAGTGGGTTTTTCAGCCCACTGCTTTTCATTTACCACTCCAAGGCCCAAACCATCGAGGATAACACCCCTATACAAGAAATGTCTCTAACATCAATCTCCATGGGGGATAGAGTCGTCCCTGTGATGCTCTAAGAACTCCTTCTGCAGTTCCAGTCGCCTTTCTGTTGGGCTATGGAGTCAAGCTTGAAACAGCCTGCTGAAAATACATGCCAAAAAGTAACAGTAAAATCAAAACAAAATAAACATACATGCTCAAAAGAGATTATTTATGTACAGCCTAATACTAATATACTTTGTACATGGGGCTAGGTGAAAGCAAATTTCCACCATAGCCAATCAAGTAACTTCCTAAATGGAAGCTCCTTCCTTCTGTCGATGATTACAAACAGGTGATGTAACCGTGACAACAGAATGGTTATGCTCTTCAACTCCTCCTTACAGGCTGAAGTTGCGATGAAATAGGGCGGCTAAAATTTGTGAAGGAAATGCAGCTCCATGTATTCCTTCGCAGGCTCATAGGACCAGTGGAAAACTCCAGAAAATTGGCGACAGGCAGCCTCCTCTACTACACAGTTGTGGATGTGTGGCTGAATATCTATGGTAAGCACCGGTGGATGGAAAACTAACATAGGTTGAAATCTTTCAGGCGGTGGCTGCTCGCTGACTGGCTCTGCACAGTCTGTAAACTGCATCTTCAGTTTCTCCTCTATTTCTTTTGGTTCCTCTTCTTGGCTTTCCCAAGGGTCAGAGTCATAATCATCATAGATAGGACCTGTGGGAAAGCTTTGTTTTTCAATCTGCTTCTCAGGGGGGTTGATTTCCTCGAAATGTATTTCATTTGTGAACAGAGGAGAAGGCTCTGCAGTATGCTCTTATAAGTTCTAGTTGTCTAGCTCAGAACTTGACTCATAGTTGTCATACACGGGCTGGATGCTACCCAGGTCATCAATATGTGATGTAGGGATCTGCTCCTTCTCAATTGAATAGTCATTAAAGTTGGGCGAGCACCAAACTTCTTCATCTTGCAAAAAAGGAACGAGCTCCAGATCCTCCTTTTCAATCCCAAATGTAAATACATCATGGGAAATCTCGTGAAGAAAAAGAGAACATTCCTTTTCCACAATGGCTTCTTCCTTTAAATCTGAGACGACAGGCTCCTCAGGGTCATAAACTAATGTCTCTATGGCTATGAAATCTTCAATATCCTCTTCAAAAGAGCCGCCAAGAACATCTGCCTCAAGGACTGGAAACTCCTCTGTGCATCGTTCAACTTCCCACCTATCCAGTTGAGCAGAGAGAGATTTTGTCAGTTCCCTAACTTCGCCCAAAGCATCTTCCTCCTCCTCAGGGTCTTCATCACTCTCATAACCTTTCGCGGATGCAGATGAATAGGGATGAGAAAGGACTGATTTCTGATCCAAGTCATCAGGATCATCCTCACTGCCTACGTAAGAAGCAGCTCTATATTGTATACAGTTGTTGTATCCCTCACAACAGTTATGAAAAAATAACTCAAAGGGATAAAGCTTCTGACAATAGGTGGTGAAAGATGCATGAAATTATATGAGTGAATAAATGCTAGCAGGGGGTAAAGAATGATACCATTTACGAGCATCCCCTGCTAACGAGAACATGAACATTTTCAATAATACATCCTCATGATGTATCTCCCACTGATGCATGAGTTCATTAAACTCACAGAGATGTTGAGTAGGGTTTTCCTCCTTACGCTCTCTAAATATGAGAAAATAATCACCCCATTCATCCAGAGAAGGGACATCATTAGGAAAACTGGGAATAGCAGAAAAATTAAAAGGAGCAAACCTCCGAGCAAGGATTTTCTCCATATCGAACCAGTGGAGTCGCCAGGTGAAATATTTACAGCTTTGAATGTACCTGGTCCTTGTTCACCATCAAAGGACATATCTTTAAAGTTGTCGTTACCCCAGGACACTTCTTGGGCTGAGAAATCAGCTGCTGAAACCTTCTCAATAAAGCTCCTTTGGGTGAGCTTTCAGGTGTGCTAAAAGTAGCCACAACTGAAACAGTGATGTAAAAACCTTGGAGTCGCCACAGCGGAGTCATTGGGTGCACAGTAGCAATATTTAAGGGCTCTGATGCCTGATTCACCTTCAGAATCAGAGGCTCAATGTCGTTCAATCCCGGGGAAAATTTTCAACTTCATCCCCAGCAACGGCGCCAGAAATGTTGGCGACAGAAGTCACTCCTAGATTGCAGCAGGAGCAAAGCCCAATGCCCATCAGTTTATTGTCACGAATTTTTTTAAAGGGGTGATCGGATGGGAGTAAACTCAAGAAAGAATCACTTAACTCAGAAAACTAGGCCAAAAATGCACAAGGAAGTGAGGGCCAGAACTAACTTCAGTCGGGAATTTGAGTTAAAGAGAGATTAGAGGGAAGACTATGGATAAAATGGAGGAGATTTATCTGGGCATCAGGCCTTCCGGCAACTCGGGAAAGAAACACGAGACACTGAAATGTGCCTAAACGACACAGTGATAACTGCACACTGACCAAACCTCTCATACTATGCAGCCACAACCATTCGACTGGATCCTCCAATTCTGAATCATTCAGTGCAAGCTGAAAAAGACAACGTGGGAGACTGCTTAAGACTGGTGCATAGATTGCAGTGACCAACCATACGTCATCCTACAATATGTGACCCTCAACTGGATCCTCTAATTCCGAGTGTTTGAAACAACTAACAAACAAAATAAAAATAAAGAGAAGATGACTTCCATTAATTTGATAGTCTCAAATCAAAATACATAACCAGATCTTCCTCAGAAACTTTATAGTTAGGAGCTAAGCTCAACCATCGATACTAAAAAAAATGGCAAAAATGCCTACATATACTTGGCGCTGACTCAGGCGTTATAGGCGCGATCATATCATGAATTCAATGCTTGAGGTTGAGGATCTTCTCTGTCAGGTGGCGCATGAAGACGTTGGGCAGACTGCCCATGCAGTCGTTCATCAGATGCAATCTCTGTCAGGATGGACTGTCAGCCCGCCTCCACGCTTGGTCCTTTCCTGGCCTTCTATTTATGGAAGAAGACGACGTTCAACCACCATCGACTACCACAATAACTGTTTCCTTGAGATTGGGAATGGCCTCGGTCAACTCTGTACTCAGACGATGTGGCGGATTTTCTTTGGATGTTGCTTCATTGGACTGCTACGAGGGGACCCCTATGGAGGACGTGGATGAGGGTGAGACGAGAGGTGTTGAGGTGGAAGCACTAGGTGGTGAAGAAATGGAGGTTGTGACACCATATGATGAGGCGATGCACCGCGAGAAGGTGACAATGAGGCCGCAATGCGACAGGTTGGGGACTGAGGACACAACACAGGTGGAAGTGGCGTAGAGTATGGAGGTACAGGTGTTAGAGGGTAAGAGGGTCTGAGGGGAAAAGGAACATGACAATGGGGAGAGTGGAGGACAGGTAGGTGGTAGCGAAAGGTAGAAGAGGAGCGGGATATGTGACAGGGGAAGGCACATGGTGGAAGGCGGTAAGCGGAGGGAGTAGGAGATGTGACAAAAGGGGCCCATTTTAAACCGTCAATTCTGAACCCCCCCCGCCCCCCCCCTATTAAAGGCAGAATAGTGGGGGGGTCCGGAATCCATTCTCAGTCGCAGATCCAGGCACCCGAATCTTAGCCACTCAAACTTGCGTGCTCAATTCCAGACCCCCCCTTCCGCCTTAAAGGTAGAATGGTGAGGGGGCTCTGGAATCCAACCTCGGCCGAAGATCTGGGCGTGCAAATTCTGGCCGCACAGATTTTCTCGTTGCTTAACGAATGCGCATCTGTGACCGAAACTTAGGATAAGTGGGTTTTTCAACCCATTGCTTTACATTTACCACTCCAAGGCCCAAACCATCGAGGAGAACACCCCTATACAAGAAATGTCGCTAACAAGGCCGATCCCACTTGGGATTTTGTTTTTGATGCGGTCAAGGAACAATATTACGTTTTTGTTAACTATGACGACCATTACATGAGATGGACCACAATGTGGAATGAGAGGGGCCAAATAGTGTTGGAGTTCACAAATATTTTCCATACCTTGCACACCTAGTTGGGTATCAAAGTCTCTCAGTGACATCTGGTACCGAAATATAGTGGAGCTCTACACAGGTACATCTAAACCAAAATGTATTTCTTGGAAATATCATCATTGGGAGTTTCCTATCGATATGTTGTCAAAATCAAGTAGAAATTTAGGCACCATAACAAACGGGAGTTTGGGTCTCCAAATCTGCAACAACCAAAGTATGCTAAAGATGGCCCTAACAAACAGCCTCCAGAAAACCAGTCCAAGCTAGAGGAAAAGAAGGGTAACAGAAAGACGAAGAAGGACACTAGAAAGTGGTGTGATTTCCACAAAATCCCCTGGCGCAACATTGATGAATTTCACTCAAAATAATCATTGGTAGTCCATATCAAATAAAATGAGTCGAACCCTGATTCATAATATGTTTCAGAAAATATTGGAAGAAGACAGATCATCGACGTAGACCACACTGCTACTGTCACGACTAAAACAATTCAACCAGAAGAATCAACAAATCCTGAAGAGGAGGAGCACCTCTTCCATTCACAGATGTGGGTGAATGGGACCATATTTCATTTCATTATTGATAGTGGAAGTGAGAATAACCTCATCTCAGAAGAGGTCATCAAACAGTTGGGATTGTCGACAATACCACACCTATATCCATACAACATCTGGTGGCTTCGCCATGGACGAGATCTTCATGTTAGCCAGTAGTGTCGGTTGTTCTATGACATCCAACCCTTTAAGGATGAGGTATTGTGTGGTGTTTCCCCTCTTGATGTCTGTGATGTTATTTTGGGCCAACCATATATGTGCAAACATCGTTCTATTTATGAGTCTCAACCCCGTAGTGTCATTGTTAAGCTAGGGGGTCATCTCTACCAGATACCAGAGGTAGTTCTGACTACTGTTAAACCAAAACAGTGCCGCAAGGTAATCTCTTGTGCTGTGAAATCCAGTCTCTTCACGGTCTTTTCAAAAGGTGAACAAAAGGACACTGCAACCACTGCAGTCTTGGCCCAATACCTTTCTATCCAACAGAAGAATATTGTAGAAGAGAAATAAGATATTGTTTCTTCACCTATAAGGGTGCCTACACACTACCCAGTCAAGACAAGATACAACAAGTTGATTGAAGAGATTCAACCCCGCCAACAATAGGTTCATGGCAGCCTTCAACAAGCTAAGAAACACAACTTCTCCAGAAGGAAAGCAACTCACCAAGATTCAGATTCAGCAAACGATTTCCCCACTCCCCCTAGAACTCAATGCAATGGAGACCATTGATTCCTAAGGAGGGAGGATTGATCCACATGGATATCAGTGGCCACCCACGTAATCCAACTGGTTCAAAATAGTTTGTTGGAAATTTACTATTTTTAGCAGTCCTAAACTTTTGGGACAATTTTGAGGGACTAAACGATGTTTTTTCATGATCGGGCACATCAAAGAAAGTTCATAGATATAATTGAGCCCCCGAAATGAATATCTTTGTCGATACCTTTCCAACGAGCTATTGTGTGTCTCAAACAGAGATTGTATTCCAATGTTACGCCCTCGGGAATTTGATACACCAAACTACCCAAAACGGGGTTCACAAAACAATGGGTTTTTCATCTTCCGGGGTTAGGGTTTTGGATTGTTTTTATGTTAAAAATACATTTGGAGCCTCATTGTAACAATCATCTTCTTTTGAATGAGTGTATCCCTCATATCTCTTCTCAGAGATAATTTGCCACCATTCTAGTGAGTCTTTCACTCTGTATTTCTATAGTTTTGTACATTTCGCTCATTAATAGAAATTGTGTATCATTGTATCTATGTGTTTATGGTTATATATATGATATATATTTGTTACTATATTAGATATCTGATATATCTCTATACATTTCTTTATTATTTATTCTCTCTCATTTCATGCCAAAAATAATTTGGATCAATGGTATCATACTAAAATGCTCTTGATCGTTTTTCAGTGCATGTCCCTGACAACATCTGAGTAGAGTAAGTTGGGTCTCGATCTTGTCTCTCTTGAGGAAAATATCTCTCACACACCCAAGAAACCCTCCATGGTGGATGAAAATAAAAGTGACATACCATAATACTATATTAATCTATTGCTTAAGCAAGCTCTAACGCGAGAGAGGGATGAAATGATGGAGAATTTTTCCCACATCCTTCAACGCCTGTCGATAACAGCAGGAACGTCTTCATCAAGTGGCCACTTTCGAGGAACCTCTCCTTTCAAGGTACATGTTAATTTTGATATTCCTGTATTTGAAGGTCAGATAGATGCAGATGCCCTAGAAAAATGGTTAAATCTGCTAGAAGGTTACTTCTTTGTTCACAATTTTTCTGATAGGGAAAAGATCACCTTCACAGTCCTTTACAATCTCCCCCATGTCAAAAATTGGTAGGAAACTTGCTGGGAGAAAATTTCCATAGAGGAGTCTAGAATATATGGGGCAGAGCCCACTTGATATTTTTTTGTGGATGTGATCAAGGAACAATATTACCCTGTTGGTAACTATGACGACTAGTATATGATATGGAACACACTACGGCGAGAGGGGGGCCAAATAGTGTCAGAGTTCACAAGTACTTTCCATACCTTGCGCACCAAGTTGGTTATTAAATATTTTAAGCAGCATATAGTTCTGAAATACCACGTTGCTCTGTATAGGTACATCCAAAACAAAATGGATTTCTTGGACATCTCATCATTGAGAGTTGCCTATTGATATGTTGTCAAAATCGAGCATAAATTTAAGCACCGGAACAAACGGGAGTTCAGGTTTGAAAATATACAACAACCAAAGTATGGTAAAGACAACCCTAACAACCATCCTTTAGAAAACCAATCCAACCCACAGGAAAATAAGGGTAATGGAAAGATGAAGGACATTGGAAAGTGGTGCAATTTCCAGAAATTCCTTGGCACAACATTGATGAATGTCGCTCAAAAAAATCATTGGTGGTTGATATCAAATAAAAAGATTTGAACCTTGATTCAGAATGTGATTCAGAAAATACTTGCAAAAGACAGATCATCGACGCAAACCCCACTGCTATTGTCGCGACCGCAACAATTCAACTAGAAGAACTAGTAGATACTGAAGAGGGGGAGCGCCTCTTCCATTCAAAGATGTGGGTTAAGGGGACTCTTTTGCATTTCATTGTTGCTAGTGAAAGCTAGAATAACCCCATCTCAACAGAATTCATCAAATAGTTGGGATTGTTGACAACACCACACCCCCAGCCATACAACATCGGGTGGCTTTGCCAGGGACGAGATCTTTGTGTCAGCCAGCAATGTCACATGTCCTATGGCATCCATCCCTTCAAGGATGAGGTATTGTGTGATGTTGAACCTCTTGATGTCTATGATGTTCTTTTGGGCCAACCATATATGTGGAAAATTCATGTTGTTTATGAGTCTCGACCTCGTAGTGTCATTGTTACTCTGGGGGGTCAGCTCTACAAGATTCCAGAGGTAGTTTTGATATTGTTCCACCAAAAAAGTGCCGCCAGATAATCTCTCATACTACAAAATTCATCTTATTCACAATCTATTCAAAAGGTGAACAGAAGGACATTGCAACCTTGGCCCAAGACCTTTCTATCCAACAGAAGCAGATTGTAGAAGAGAAAGAAGATATTGTTTCTTCACCTACAAGGGTGCCTACACACTACTAAGTCAAGCCAAGATACAAAAGGTTGGTTGAACAGATTCAACCCTTCCAGCAACATGTTTGTGGCAACCTTCAACAAGCTAAGCAATGCAACTTCTCCAGGAAGGCAAGCAGCTCACCAAAATTCAGATTCATCAAACGCTTTCCTCTCTCCCCTAGGAACTCGACGCAATGGATACCATTTCTTTCTAAAGAGGGAGGATTGATCCAGGTGGATATTGGTGGCCACCCACCTATTCCAACTGGCTCAAAATAGTTTGTTGGCAATTTGTTATTTTTAGAAGTCCTAAACTTCTAGGGCCATTTTGAGGGCCTACGCGATGTTTTTTCACTATCATAATACTCAATGATGACCAATGGCTACAATTGAGCCCCCACAATGAATTGCCTTGTCGATACCTTTCCAACAATCTATCATGCGCCCCAAATGGAGATCATATGCCAAAATTATGCCCCCAAGAAGTTGTTACACCAAACTACCCAAAACGGGGTCCACAAAATTGTTGGATTTTCATCTTCCGGGGTTAGGGTTTTAGCTTTTCTTTATGTTAAAAATTCATTTGGTTCCTCATTGTAAAAATCGTCTTCTTGTGAATGAACGTAGTTGTCACATATCTTCTCAGAGATAATCTTCCACCATTATAGCGAGTCTTTCACTATGTATTTCTATATTTTTTTTACATTTCGCTCATTAATAGAAATTATGTATTAGTGTATATATGTGTTTATGGTTATAAATCTAATATATCTATGATACATTATTGGATATCTGATATATCTCTGTAAATTTCATTATTATATCTATGCTCTCATTTCGTGCCGAAAATAATCCATATAAGTGGTATCAAAGCAGGTTGCTCTTAATCGTTTTTAAGTGCATGTCCCCGTAGAGGTTCGAGTATATAAAGTTGGGTCTCAAGCTTGTCTCTCTTGAGGAAAATCCCTCTTACACGCCCAATAAACCCTCCATGATGGAAGAAAAGAAAAGCGACGGAGTAGAAAATTCTATTAATCTATTGCTTGAACAAGCTCTCACGCGATAGAGAGACGAAATGATGGAGAATTTTCCCCACATCCTTCAACGCCAATGGATAACAGCAGGAACGTATTCATCAAACAAACACTTTGGAGTCACATCTCCTTTCAAGGTACAAGTTAATTTTTATATTCCCGTATTTGAAGGTCAGACAGATGCAGATTCCCTAGAAAAATGGTTAAATCCACTAGAAGGTTACTTCTTTGTTGACAATTTTTATGATAGGGAAAATATCACCTTCACAATCCTTATGGCTCTCTCCCATGTCAAAAATTGGTGGGAAAGTTACTGGGAGCAAATTTCCACAGAGGAGTCTGGAATATATGGGGCCAAAACTACTCGGGATTTTTTTGTGGATGCGGTCAAGGAACAATATTACTCTGTTGGTAACTACAACTAAAAATACATGAGATGGACCACACTGTAGAAAGAGAGGGGCCAGACAGTTTCGGAGTTCACAAATACTTTCCAATATACCTTGCACACCAAGCTGAGTATCAAAGACTCTGAGTGGAATGCAATTCTGAAATACCGTGGGGCTCTGCATAGGTACATCCAAACCAAAATGGATTTCCTGTACATCTCATCACTAGGAGCTTCCTATTGATATGTTTTCAAAATTGAGTAGAAATTTAGGCACCAGAACAAACGACAGTTCGGGTTTGAAAATATGTAACAACCAAAGTATGGTAAAGATGGCCCTAAAATCCATCCTCTAGAAAACCAATCCAAGCCATAGAAAAAGAAGGATAACAGGAAGACGAAGGACACTGGAAAGTGGTGCGATTTCCACAAAATCCCCTCGCACAACACTAATGAATGTCTCTCAAAAAAATCATTGGTGGTCGATATTAAAGAAAATGATTTGAACCTTGATTCAGAATCTCATTCAGAAAATACTAGTAGAATATAGATCATCGACGAACACCCCACTGCTACTATCGCGACCGCAACATTTTAACCAGAAGAACCAACAGACCCTGAAGAGGGGGAGCGCCTCTTATGTTCACATATGTGGGTGAAGGTGACCCTGTTGCATTTCATTGTTGATAGTGGAAGCCAGAAGAACCTTATCTGAACAGAGGTCGTCAAACTATTGAAATTGTCGACAACACCACACCCGCATCCATACAACATCGGGTGTATTTTCTAGGGACGAGATGTTTGTTTCAGCCAGCAGTGCCACATTTCCTATGGAATCCATCCCTTCAAGTATAATGTATTTTTTTATGTTGCCCCGCTTGATGAATGTGATGTTCTTTTGGTCCAACCATATATGTGCAAATGTAATGTTGTTTATGAGTCTCGACCCCGTAGTGTCATTGTTACTATGGGGGGTAAATTCCACAGAATACCAGAGGTAGTTTTGACTACTGTTCCACCAAAACAATTTTGCAAGGTAATCTCTCATACTGAAAAATTCAGCCTCTTCACAATCTGTTCAAAAGGTGAACAAAAGGACACTGCAACCACTGTAGCCTTGGCCCAAGACCTTTCTATCCAACAGAAGCATATTCTAGAAGAGAAAGAAGATATTTTTTCTTCACCTACAAGGGTGCCTACACACTACCCAGTCAAGCCAAGATACAACATTTTGGTTGAACTTATTCAACCCCGCCAGCAACAGGTTTGTGGTAGCCTTCAACAAGCTAAGCAGTGCAACTTCTCCAGCAAGGCAAGAAGCTCACCAAGATTCGGATTCAGCAAATGCTTTCGCCTCTCCCCCAGGAACTCAATGCAATGGAGACCATTGATTCCTAAGGATGGAGGATTGATCCAAGTGGATATCGATGGCCACCCACCTATTCCAACTAACTCAAAACAGTTTGTTGGCAATTTAATATTTTTAGCAGTCCTAAACTTTCAAGGCCATTTTGAGGGCATAAATGATTTTTTTTCACTATCGGGCACCTCAATGATAACTATAGACTCAAATTGAGCCCCCAAAATGAATCTCCTCGTTGATATACTTCCAACGAGCTATCATGTGCCCCAAACGAAGATCGTATGCCAAAGTTACACCCATGAGAAGTTGATACACCAAACTACCCAAAACAGGGTCCACAAAGTTGTTGGCTTTTCATCTTCCAGGGTTAGGGTTTTGGATTTTCCTTATGTTAAAAAGGCCTTTGGAGCCTCATTGTAACAATAATATTCTTGAGAATTAGCGTACCCATCACATCTCTTCTCAAAGATAAGTTGTCACCATTCTAGCGAGTCTTTCACTCTATATTTCTACAGTTTTGTACATTTCGCTCATTAATAAAAATTGTGTATTATTGTATGTCTATGTTTATGGTTATGTCTCTGATATATCTCTGATATGTCTCTGTTAAATTATTGGATATCTGATATATCTATGTACATTTCGTTATTATTACTCCACTATCATTTCGTGACAAAAATAATCTACATCAGTGGTATCAGAACAGGTTACTCTTGATCATTTTCCAGTGCATGTCTCTGATGAAGTCCGAGTATAGAAAGTTGGGTATCAAGCTTGTATCTCTTGAGGACAATCACTCTTTCATCCACAAGAAACCCTACATGGAGAAATAAAAGAAAAGTGATGGAGCAAAATATTCTATTAATTTGTTGCTTGAGCAAGCTCTCATGCGACAAATGGATGAAATGATGGAGAATTTTTCCCACATCTTTCAACACATGTTGATAACAACATGAAAATATTCATCAAGAGGTCAATTTAGATGCACCTCTCCTTTCAAGGTTCAATTTAATTTCGATATTCCCGTATTTGAAGGTCAAATAGATGTGGATGCCCTAGAAAAATGGTTAAATATGCTAGAAGGTTATTTCCCTGTTCAAAAAAATTTCGACATGAAAAAGATCACCTTCGCACTCCTTAAGAATCTCCCCCATGTCAAATATTGGTGGAAAACTTACTTGGAGCTAAGTTCCATAGAGGAGTCTGGAATATATGGGGTCGATCATACTTGGGATTTTGTTGTGGATGTGTTCAAGGAACAATATTAACCTGTTGGTAACTATGAAGACCAGTACATGAGATGGACCACACAACAGAAAGAGAGGGGCCAAACAGTGCCAAATTTCACAAATACTTTCCATACCTTACGCACCAAGGTGGGTATCAAAGACTTCAAGCAACATTTGGTATTGAAATAACGCGGGGCTCTACGTATATATATATATATATATATATATATATATATATATATATATATATATATATATATATATATATATCCAAACTGAAATGAATTGCCTGGACATCTTATCACTAAGAGTTTCCTATCAATATGTTTTAAAAATCAAACAAAAATTTAGGCACCAGAACAAATAGTAGTTCGGGTTTGCAAATATGCAACGACCAAAGTATGGTAAAGAAGTCCCTAACAACCAGCCTCCAGAAAACTAGTCCAAGCCATAGGAAAAGAAGGGTAACAGAAAAACAAATAAGGACACTAGAAAGTGGTGTGATTTCCACAAAATACCCTAGAAAAACATTGATGAATTTCAATCAAAACAATCCTTGGTGGCCAAGATCAAAGAAAAGGAGTCGAAACCTAATTCAGAGTGTGATTTACAAAATAATGGCAGAAGACAGATCATCAACGCAGACCCCACTGCTACTGTCGCAACCACAACAATTCAACCAAAAGAACCACCAGATCCTGAAGAGGGGGAGCGCATATTCCATTCACAGATGTGTGTGAAGGGTACCCAGTTGCATTTCATTGTTGATAGCGGAAGAAAGAAGAACCTCATCGTAGCATAGGTCATCAAACATTTGGGATTGCTGACAACACCATACCCGCAACCATACAACATCTGGTGGCTTCACCAAGGATGAGATCTTCGTGTCAGCCAGCAGTGTCAGTTGTCATATGGAATCAAACCTTTCAAGGATAAGGTATTGTGTGATATTTCCCCTTTTGATGTCTATGATGTTCTTTTGATCCAACCATATATGTGGAAACGTCATGTTGTTTATGAGTCTCGACCATGTAGTGTCATTATTACTCTAGGGGGTCAACTCTATAGGATACCAAAGGTAGTTCCAACTATTCTTCCACCAAAACAGTGCCACAAGGTAATATTTTATACTTCAAAATTCAGCCCCTTCACAATCTATTCAAAAGGTAAACAAAAGGACACTGCAATCACTAGAGCCTTGGCCCAAGACCTTTCTATCCAACATAAGCATATTGTATAAGAGATAGAAGATATTATTTCTTCAACTACAAGGGTGCCTACACACTACCCAGTTAAGCCAAGATACAACAGATTGGTTAAACAGATTCAACCCTGCCAACAACAGGTTCGTGGCAGCCTTCAACAAGCTAAGTAGTGAAACTTCTCCAACAAGGCAAGAAGCTCACCAAGATTCAGATTCAACAAACGCTTTTGGCTCTCCCCCAGGAAATAAACGTAATGGATACCATTGATTCCTAAGGAGGGAGGATTGATCCAGGTGGATATAGATGGCCACCCACCTATTCCAACTTTCTCAAAATAGTTTGTTGGCAATTTACTATTTTTAGCAGTCCTAAACTTTCAGAGCCATTTTGAGGGCCTAAACGACATTTTTTCATGATCAGGCACCTCAATGATGACTAGAGACTCGAATTGAGCCCCCAAAATGAATATCCTCGTCAATATATTTCCAACGAGCTATAGTGCACCCAAAATGAAGATCGTATGCCAAAGTTACACCCCCGAGAAGTTGATACACCAAACTACCCAAAACGGGGTCCACAAAACTGTTGGATTTCCATCTTCCGGGGTTAGGGTTTTGGATTTTATTTATGTTAAAAATGCCTTTGGATTCTCATTATAACAATCATCTTCTTGTGAACAAGTGTAGCCGCACATCTCTTCTCAGAGATAAGTTTCCACCATTCTAGCGAGTCTTTCACTTTGTATTTCTATAGTTTTGTACATTTCGCTCATTAATAGAAATTGTGTATTATTGTATCTTTGTGTTTATGGATATGTCTCTGATATACATCTATTACATTATTTGATATCCGATATGTCTATGTACATTTTTTTATTATTACTCCGCTCTCATTTCATGCCAAAAATAACCTAGATCAGTGGTATTAGAACATGTTGCTCTTGATCATTTTTCAGTGCATGTCTTCGACGAGGTCCGAGTATAGAAAGTTGGATATCAAGCTTGTCTCTCTTGAGGACAATAACTCTCGCATGCACAATAAACTCTACATGGAGGAAGAAAATAAAAGCAACGGAGCATAATATTCTATTAATTTGTTGCTTGAACAAGCTCTCACATGACAAAGGGATGAAATGATGGAGAATTTTTCCCACGTCTTTCAACACATACCGATAACAACATGAACGTATTAATTAAGAGGTCACTTTGGATGCACCTCTCCTTTCAAGGTACAAGTTAATTTTGATATTCCTGTATTTGAAGGTCAAATAAATGCGGATGCCATAGAAAAATGGTTAAATCTGCTAGAAGGTTCTTTTATATTCACAATTTTTCCGATAAGGAAAATATCACCTCCACACTCCTTAAGAATATCCCCCATGTCAAAAATTGGTGGGAAACTTACTGGGAACTAAGTTCCACAGAGGAGTCTAGAATATATGGGGTCGATCCCACTTGGAATTTTTTTGTGGATACGGTCAAGGAAACATATTACCCTGTTGGTAACTATGATGATCATTACATGAGATGGACCACACTACGGAAAGAGAGGGGCCAAATAGTTTCGGAGTTCACAAATACTTTCCATACCTTGTGCACCAAGGTGGGTATCAAAGAATCTGAGAGGAATTTGGTATTGAAATACTGTGGGGCTCTACATAGATACATCCAAACTGAAATGTATTTCCTGGACATCTCATAACTAAGAGTTGCCTATCGATATGTTTTCAAAATCGAGTAGAAATTTAGGCACCATAACAAATAGGATTATGGGTCTGTAAATACGCAACGACCAAAGTATGGTAAATACATCCCTAACAACCAGCCTCCAGAAAACTTGTCCAAGCCACAGGAAAAGAAGAGTAGTGGAAAGACGAAGGACACTGGAAAGTGGTGCGATTTCCACAAAATCCACTGGAAAAACATTAATGAATGTCGCTCAAAACAATCCTTGGTGTTCGATATCAAAGAAAATGAGTCGAACCTTGATTCGAAATATGATTCACAAAATACTCGTAGAATACATATCATCAACGTAGACCCCACTGCTACTGTCGTGACCGCAACAATTCAACCATAAGAACCAGCAGATTCTGAAGAGGAGGAGTGCCTCTTCCATTCACATATGTGTGTGAAGGGGACCCCGTTGAATTTCATTGTTGATAGCGGAAGCCAGAAGAACCTCATCTCAACATAGATTTTCAAATAGTTTGGATTGTCGACAACACCATACCCGCAACCATACAACATAGGGTGGCTTTGCCAAGGAAGAGATCTCCATGTCAACTAGCAGTGTCACCTATCCTATGCCATTAAACCCTTCAAGGATGACGTATTGTGTGATATTTCCCCTTTTGATGTCTTTGATGTTCATTTGGTCCAACCATATATGTGGAAACATCATGTTGTTTATGAGTCTCGACCCTGTAGGGTCATTGTTACTCTGGGGGGTCATCTCTATAGGATACTGGAGGTAGTTCTGACTATTGTTCCACCAAAACAGTGTCGCAAGGTAAAATTTTATACTGCAAAATTCATCCCCTTCACAATCTATTCAAAAGGTGAACAAAAGGACACTACAATCACTACATCCTTGGCCCAAGACATTTCTATCCAACATAAACATATTGTATAAGAGAAAGAATATATTGTTTATTCACCTATAAGGGTGCCTACACACTACCCAGTAAATCCAAGATACAACAAGTTGGTTGAACAGATTCAACCCCTTCAGCAACAAGTTTTTGACAACCTTTAACAAGATAAACAACACGACTTCTCCATCAAGGCAAGCATCTTACCAAGATTTAGATTTAGAAAACGTTTTCCCCTCTCCCCTGAGAACTCAATGGAATGGATACCATTTATTTCTAAGGAGGGACTAATGATCCAGGTGGATATCGATGTCCACCCACCTATTTGAACTGGCTCAAAATAGTTTGTTGGCAATTTACTATTTTTAGAAGTCCTAAACTTTTGGGGCCATTTTGAGGGCCTAAACAACGTTTGTTTTCATGATCATACACCACAAATTTTTCCAAAGGATATAATTGAGGCCCAAAATTAATCTCCTCATCTATACCTTTCCAACGAGCTATCATGCACCCCAAACGAAGATCGTATGCAAAAGTTACGCCCCCGGGAAGTTGATACACCAAACTACCCAAATTTGGGTCCACAAAACTGTTGGTTTTCATCTTCTGGGGTTAGGGTTTTGGATTTTATTTATGTTAAAAAGGCCTTTGGAGACTCATTATAACAATAATTTTCTTACGAATGAGCGTAGCTATCACATCTCTTCTCAGAGATAAGTTGCTACCATTCTAGCGAGTCTTACACTCTATATTTCTATAGTTTTGTACATTTTGCTCATTAATAGAAATTGTGTATTATTGTAGAGATGACTAACCTTTCATCTAGGCCATTAACTACTTTATTTTCAATGAATTCAGCTTCTTTCTCCTTATAGAATATCTCATTTTCAAAATCTTCATCTCGTTTCCTTTTGAGATATTCAACCTCTTCTTTTTGCAGTTTCAGAGTTTGCCATAATTCATGAATTAATGCTTCTTTCTCCTTAATCTATTCTTCAAGATGGAAGATTGTATTATCTAAAGATTCATTATCTGTATTAGAAGGAGAATAGGGGATTATAGCCTGTCCTTTGGTAGTAGGTGGCTTTGAAACTATATTCTTAGGCTTGGGTTGCATAATCACAGCATCAGGAGGTGTATAATGGTGAATAGTCACCACACTTGGCTACTGGATGGCATCAATTTGGGTCATAAGAGTTTCAATCTGAGAAGCATATATGTCAGTCTGTTTATCAAATTCCTTTGATTCAACCAGAATATATTCAATGGGGTTTAGAGAATGGATATGAATACATCCACATTGGGTTAATCCAGTTTGGTATCAATCCCTTGGTTCACCCTAGTCTTGATACTAATGTAATTACATGCATCATTGACTCTCATCATAATAATTTTCAAGATGCCCTCATCTCTGGATTTCAAGCACCCCTGCATAATGGCCCTGTCTGGTCTTCTGCCTTACCCCGATATCAAGTTTCTCTGCGTGATCCTTATATCAATTCTTTGTTGCAAGCCTATGTACAGTTTGTTGGCTTCAACATGGCTGAAGGATCTAAAATCGCTCAGTTACATTCTTCTATTTGCCTTCGTTTTGTTTCCACAACCATGTCGTCCCTTAATCCCAAACTCCTTAAACGTGCTACCTCTGAAAGCGTGGTGGTTGGCCCTAGAAACGTCTCCCCTTTGTCTATTGGATTTTGTCAACTAACTGAAATAGATGAGTGGTCTGCAGAATATATTCCTATCTCTGATCAAATACAGCCTCCTATGCCAAAAGAACTTAGTATTTCCATGAATAATTCAGGAAACCTTGTTTTAAAGCTAGGAAGGTCTCAAAGTTCTAGAATACAGAATCTTGAGAGACAGTTCTCCAATCTCTCTGCTAGCTCTTCAAGACCTGATTCTGCAAGACAATCCTCCCCTGTATATGAACCTCTTGTTGGTAGATCTAAGTTAGATGACCATCTACTAACACACCATCAAGGTTCCAAAAATTGTTATTATTGCAAGAAGAAAATCCCTACCTAGGAACCTTCTGTAAATACTAATTTAACCTCTTATCCATCTGTTCCTAAAAACTTCAGAACCTACCAAACCAAGGTTGATCATCATGGTCAACACACAGATTGTTCTGAATGTCAAGATCTGGCAGTCCCTACTATCAAGATGTTCGACTCTCCATTACCTAGAAGTGGAAAAGATAAAAGGACTGAACTACCATACAGAAGTTTAGGTCCAGGGAATCACATCCCTAAATTCCAAAATGATATGGTAGCAGATCTAGATTTTATTAAATATAGGAAATTAGATGTTGAACCTTCTCAGGATATTATTAGACTTCAAAATTATTCAAATTACCAATATGTTTGTCTTGCGCAAAATCTAGATGACATTGCACAAGATGTGATCAAAACAAAGAACCATCTGAATGGTTTACATTCCGAAATTGATCACATAGAACAGAATCAAGAAGAAATGAAGTCTCAGCTACATACTATTCTTGAGAAACTAGAAACTATTGAAAAAGTTGTTGCTTCTTTAAAGTATTCTTATAATGAAGAGTCAAGACCAGCTTCGCCTATCTTAATACCAGACCGAACCCAAGATGTTACCTTATCCCTTTTCGGTCCTCTTGACTCAGAAAATCAAAAGCAACTTACCCTAAATCAATTAGCTGCTAACATGTCTAACCCTACTTTGGTTAGAATAGCAGAAGTTTCTCAACTTGCTGTTGAAAAAATTAATCTGATAAAAGGTCAGATTGTTAATCTGGAAAACCAGATAACACAAGCCAAAGCAGCAAGCCTGACAAGCAAGCTAACATTGTCTATTGTAAATATGACCTCACCTGATTCTTTTTTTCATAATATTTCCATTAAAGAAATGGATGGAGAATCAAAACCCTCTGATTCTTTAGGAGAACATCAATCTGGCCCTGGTGAATCTTCAGGAACATCTTACCAGTCTGCATGGGAAAAATGGTGTAATGCTAAGTATGGAGGAAATAAAAAGGCACTTATGGATATTGATGGTCAACCTCCAGCCTCCATCAAACATGTTGATAATTCCCCAGTCTCTGATTTTGTTGTAAATATAAAACCGAGATTGAGAACATTATTCAGCAATGGCAAGCATGGGCTAAGACACAAAAGCTACTCCATAAAGATAAAGTTTCTTGGAGTGATATAGCCTTACGCATTACATGGGATTTTGTAGGTAACTTGAATTTCTGGTGGGAAAGAATAACTCCTAGAAGTAAGCTCAGAATCCTTGAACATGAAAAACCCGTGGATGAGCTAGTTAAAGTTGTTGTACATGAATTCTATGGAGACATAAAGATCAATATGATTCATTTTGTTGATCTTTATATGAACCAAAGATTATGCCACCTCTCCCAGTTGCCTAAATATTTATGTACTATGCAAACCCTTTTATACAACGTACCTGACCCTAATAATACAGCCTATCTGAGGAAATATTTATCCTCAATGCCTGGAAAAGTACCTGACCTTGTTAGACAAAGACTAGAAGATTTAGATATTGATATTGAAGATCTTTCTCTTGCTGGATTACAGGAGCAGATTGTTACTGCTCTCAAAAAGGAATGTATGAGAAAGAAGACTGAAAAATCCTTAAGCAGGCATTTAGGATTTGACTCTTCTGTTTGTGAAGTTTTCAAAGAAACATCTAGTTTTGTATGTTCTTGGAATAAAAAGTCAAAGAAATGGTCTGCTAATGACTGTGGATGTTCTGATTGTAAAAATCAGAAGAGACGACGATTTACAAAGAAATATCTCGTAAATTCAATGTTGAAAAAAGGAAATTCTTCTTTAAGAAAATACCACAGCATTCTAGAGCCAAGCAAACTTCATGCTTTATTTGTAAAAAGCCTGGCCACTGGGCGTCTCAGTGTCCTCTGCGGTCGAAGACGAAAGCCCAAACTAAAGTCATGGATTTATTTCTAAATGGATATGATCCAGCCGAATGGGATTTAGTCTCTCACCGTTCAGATGGTGAATACCTATCTATCTCTGAAGATAGTGATAGTGATCCCTCTCTGACACATGATTCCCCTCTCCCAGAATACCTTGACCGTGATTTTGATTCTGATTCTTTGGCTTCCCAGTTTGAAGAACTCAATTTCTTAGATATCAAAATGATGTCTTCTTTCATCGATCTCAACTCTCTTCTCTCTCAGCGATCTCTTCTCCAAAGCAAAAAAGCAGCTCTCACCCCTGGACAGTTTCATCTCTCTGACAGATATGCTTCTCAGATTGAAACTCTTACGGCCCAAATTGATTCGATCCAGCAGCCAAGCGTGGTGACTATTCACCATTATACACCTCCTGATGTTGTGATTATGCAACCCAAGCCTAAGAATATAGTTTCAAAGCCACCTACTACCGAAGGAAAGGCTATAATCCCCTATTCTCCTTCTAATACAGATAATGAATCTTTAGATAATAAAATCTTCCATCTCGAAGAATAAATTAAGGAGAAAGAAGCATTAATTCATGAATTATGGCAAACTCTGAAACTGCAAAAAGAAGAGGTTGAATATCTCAAAAGGAAACGAGATGAAGATTTTGAAAATGAGATATTATATAAGGAGAAAGAAGTTGAATTCATTGAAAATAAAGTAGTTAATGGCCTAGATGACAGGTTAGTCATCTCTGTGAATATTAATGTTTCAGGATATCTGCAATACATGCTAGATGCTCAAGTAGATACTGGTGCAATGAATTCCTGTGCCAAACATGGAGCAATACCAGAATATTATTGGCAGCCTGTTGATATCTCTTTTCGTGTTGTTAATAAAACTGAGTTAAAAATTAAGCATATAGCTCCAGAATTTCCTATTCTCATACAGGATGAGAAAGTATCAGTAACATTCTACAGTTTTGATACAGGTTCAGATATCTTTCTAGGCCAAGACTTTGTGAATAAATGCCTTCCTCTAACCATAGGAAATAAATTTGTACAGTTAGTAATCAATGGAAAATCCTTGAAAGTCCCAAGTAAAACAATCTTTGAAAACAGAATTGTTGTTAAAGAAACATATATGCTAGTAGAAAAATCTGCTAGTAGTCTTTCTCGGATCCAAAAGATTATAGGAAACGCAAACAAGCATGGAATAGAAATTATCAAGGAAATAAAGGATAAGATTGAAACAGATTGTACATCTGAATATCCTAATGCATTTTGGACCAGAGAACAGTATTTTGTCAGTTTGCCTTATAAGGAAGATTACATTCCTAGACCTTAGAAAGCCTCTGCTAACCACATGTCTCCTACAGAACTTGATTACTGTCAACAGGAGATTAATGATTTATTGCAGAGAAAATTAATCGAAAACAGTAGAAGCCCATGGGCATGTCCTGCATTCTATGTGAACAAGCATAGTGAGCAGAAAAGGGGAAAACCAAGAATGGTTATTAATTACAGAGCTTTAAACGAAGCTTTGCTACCTTTAAGATTCCCTTTGCCTTCTAAAGAATTATTGTTTTCTAAAATTGGGAAATGTAATGTCTTCAGTAAGTTTGATCTGAAGAGTGGATTTTGGCAAATTGGTATAATACCAAAAGACAGATATAAAACAGCATTTGTCGTACCACAGGGACAATATCAATGGAGGGTAATGCCATTTGGTTTGAAGAATTCACCATCAGAATTCTAGAAGAGGATGGATGACATCTTCAAGCATTTAAGTTTTGTCATTGTATATATTGATGACTTGTTAATATGTTCTGTAGATATGAAAGCTCATGTACAGCATTTAAAGATTGTTTATGATTTGTTATATAAGCATGGTTTGGTACTCAGTAAAAGTAAGCTCTGTTGGGCACAAACTAAGATTGAATATCTTGGTTTAATCCTCTGACAAGGAGAAGTTGAAATTCGGGATCATGTCCTGAAGAAACTAACAGAATTCCCTGATGAGATACTGGACACGAAGCAATTACAAAGATTCCTTGGATGCTTGAATTATATTCGACAATTCTATGAAAACCAAGCTAAGGATGTACTGATATTACAGAAGAAGTTAAGTAAATCTATTCATTGGAATTATAAGATGACACAGGCAGTCCAGATTATCAAGCAGAAGATTCAAAATCTTCCCAAGTTGCATCTCCCAGACATGTCATTTCAGTTAATACTTGAAACTGATGCCTCTAATGAAACATGGGCAGCAGTATTACTTCATAAGAATGGCCCAAGATTGGAAGAAGTATGCATGTATACTTCTGGATGTTTTAGTGATGCAGAATCTAGATATCCCTCTTCCCACAAGGAAATTCTTGTTGTCAAGAATGGCATCAAGAAGTTCAGGATGTTTCTTAAATCCATTCATTTTATTGTAAGAACTGATTTGAAACATATGAAAGGGATGTTGACTAATCAAAGATTGCTTGAAAAGGGAAATAACAGAGTTATGCGATGGAGTCTTTGGCTTGATGGTTTTGACTTTGAAATACATTACAAGCCTGGCAAAGATAATTGCATTGCAGATCTTTTAACAAGAGAAGTCGCTCCTTCAAGAAAAGATATTAAATGGCTTCATCCACCTTGAGTATCAGGGATACTCCTCCACCAGGATTCAAATGGATCTTGGTTTGTAATAATTTTAAATATTGCTATTGTATTGAGTGTTTAAGCTATTGTATAAAAGCTAGTCCTGAGTGTATTCGTATCCTGGAAAAATGGATACAGATGTATAATCATAATGATACATTTGGTAGATATTTTAGAGATAGCATAAATTTATTTAGAGGTATCATGAATGGCGGTCCTTTCCAAGGACAGGTATATATCAGCCTTTACTCACCAAACATATCATATGAAGACTATTGCAAGATTATGCTTCAAGTTAAGTATGATGGATCTTGCTGGATAACGTTTGAGTGCTCTTCATTCAAACAATATTATTATTTCTGGTCTGGTTGGATATTTCTGTTTTACTGGAAATATTGTCCAAGAGATGTTGAGTTCTTTCGAAATACCAATAAAGAAGCCTTCAAACAATGGTTTATGGCAGAGGTACAAGAAGCAACACATTATGAATCTTGGTTTACCTTTAATCTCTCATTCAGAGGCAGTGAACTTCATTATGATCAGTCTACATCCTCCGTGCCACAGTTTAAAGTTCATAGTGATTATTTTGGTGAACTTTGTGTACCTGATGATGAGTTGATTCCAGCCTTGCAGGGATCACCCTTCTACAGATGTTTTGGTGGGCTTCCACCTTTCTCGAATGATCACAGTTCTCCACCCAGCAGTCATGATTATGATAGTGACTTTTCTTTTGATTCCATAGCTAGATATAATATTGATAATATGATGGAAGCATGATGGACCCAGATGTCTTCCTTTGTAATAAAGCAATTCATTTCATGTCTATCGTTTCGACAGTGGTGTCCCGACGGTTCAGTGGGTTCACGTGAAACTCCACAGTGTAATGATAAGAATAATTACTTTAGTCAAGTCATTCCATAAAAGGTATGATGGGTCCCCATATGGCCGAGCCTCTAAGGGATGAGATAACAGTTGTAGTCTGTAGCTGCCCCATCTATCTCTTCATGGAATATTTTACTACCGGCAAGTGCCAGTTTGATGTCACCGGTAACTTGCTATGAAATGTATAAATAAGACCCCTAGGCTCTCGTTTTATTCATTCAGAATTTGGTCGAGAGAGAGTAAGGGTGTAAGTTATAGTTTGAGTCGAGCAGTGTGTATCCTCTTCACTTCACTCGCCTTCGGGAACTTGTGATTGTGAATGAAAAACACTGATCTCAAGTGTATTATCTTCTTAAGATCCTAGCGCTCTAGAGCCACTCTATAAATTTGGTATCAGAGCCATATGTGTTGTTGGCGTGATAGTTTCTGCCTAAGCAGTCGGCCAGGAGTTTGTCTAATTTCTGTGTATACGGAGACATAAGACTAAATGCCCTGCTTTTCTATGCAATTATATCACAGTCTGTAAAGTCTATAATACATGCCTCCTGCATGATTTATGTAATGAGTGAGACAGATTAATACAAACAAGTATTTTATGTGTTGTTATTGGAAAAAAAAAAAAACTGATTTGAA
>JZKD02S2163507.1:11626-28307 GCA_000966675.3 Picea glauca
CAGAAGCTGAGACTAGATAAGAACGTCATTTATAATCTAGGGTGCCAAATAGAGGAGGGTCATATACATTGTTGCTACTATGGACTCGTTATAGTCCACATGTGGTCCATATAACCCACAGGTCCAAGGATCGAAATTAATAATCCTCGGGACCCCAGAATCGGTCTTCATCACAATCGTTGCAGCAATCATGTTGGATGTCTTTGCTCAACCTTTACCTTCTAACATTCCATGCATCTCGCCAAATAAGTAGTGACATATCTCTTCATAACATGCCACAAATATTGGTCTCTTACAGCTGTAATAGTTTTATGGTATCATGGGTGTCCAATATATGGCACATTGTGCATCTCCTTTAAAATAGAATTTCTCAATTATTGGGAATTAGGAACCTAAACTTTGTTCTGGAATAAGAGGACTCCATCCTCTTCTAGTTTGTAATCCTTATATTTTTGTTGTACATTATTCTATTGTATCCTTTCTTTAACTCGCACATAATGTTGATCCATTGTTGCATCCTATAGTATTTTTTCTTTTAAATTTGTCTTCTACATACTAATGGTTGTAGCATGAATTTTATGCACCCTTTTGTTGAGCGCATGAGCCACCTTGTTCTATTTTCCCTTTATGTTTTTTATGTCAAAGTCATATTCACTAAGAAATTCCATCCATCTAGTTTGTTTGGCATTTAGTGTTGGTTGTTCAAACAAGTATTTCAAACCACTATGGTATATCCTCAATTCAAAATTTCTACCCATAAAGTAATGCTTCCACATCCTTAAAGCATGTACTATGGATGCCAACGTTAATTCATGTGTGGCATAATTTATTTCATTCTCCTTCAATTTTCTAGACTCATAACAAATTACATGTCCATTTTGTGTAAGGACTCCTCAGAGCCCTTCCTTGCATGCATTCATGCACGCAACAAAATCATGATTTGGATCTGCAACTTTTAAAATAGGTGCACTAGTTAGTAAATCCTTTAAGTTATGGAACAAAAATTCACTCTTAGCACTCCTTTCTTTTGAAAAGAAGTTATTGGGTGTGCAATCTTTGAGAATCTCGCAATGAATCTTCTATAATAACCAGTTAGACCCATAAATGATCTAAACTATAAAAAAATTGTTGGCGCTTGCCAACTTTTGATTGCTTCAATATTTTTCAGAACCATTGTTATGCCATCTTCTGAAACAATGTGACCCAAATAATGGATCTACTTTTGATAATAAAAAAAATCCATTTACTGAACTTGGAGTACAATTGGTTCTCTCTCAACACTTGTAGCACGATCCTCAAATGTTGTTCATGCTCCTCCTTTGTCTCGGAAAAGATAAGAATATAATGACAAAATTTTCCAGGAAATATCTGAAAACCCCATTCATTAGACATATAAATGTAGCTAGTGCATTTTTCAATCCAAATGGCACCACCAGAAATTCATAGTGCCCATACATTGTCTGAAACGTTGTTTTTTTAGTATATTCTTCTTTGATCCTCACTTGATGATAACCTAATCTCAAGTCAATCTTGGAAAATATCTTTTCACCCTTCAGTTGATCAAAAATATCATCAATCCTTGGAAAAGGATATTTGTTCGTGATTGTAACCTTATTCAGTTGTCTGAAGTCAATACACAACCTCAGTGTTCCATTTTTTTTCTTGACAAAAAGAACTGGGCACGTCAAGGAGAAACACTTGGGAATATGTACCCTTTGTTCAACAACTCTTCTAGATGCATTTGAAATTCCTTCAACTCCGATGTGCTCATTTTGTATGGATTTTTGGACACTGGGGTAGCTCCATGCATTAAATCAATAGAGAAATCAATGTCCCTCTTTGGTGGAAATCCTGAAAACTCCCCAAACACATCTTGATATTCTTTCAGGACTAGATAATATTCAAGACGTGGATCTCTATCCTTCATTGGCTCTTCGATATGGCTTTCATGTATATGCCACCCTTTTCTAAACCTCTTTTCTTCTACAATGTTGAAATATCTCGGATAGATATAGGCCCAAAATGCCTTGCACTATCCTTGAATTCCCTTCCTAATCAAGACATGTGAAATCATTTCTATAACAATCTAAGACAACACAATATTTTTCTATCCAATACATACCAATCAAGCAGTCATTAGACCCTAGTGGTATGATGTTCAAATCTCCCTTAGTGTTGACTCCATCCATGTTTACTGGGAAATTGTCAACAAGCTCATTAATTATTCTCTTGGTTCCAATAGCTAGTTGAACTAACCAATACTTTCCATGCTTACATTTCTTCAATTTAAATATTTCAACTAGTTTTGGATCTATATAGCTATGAATAGCTCTAGAATCAATCAAAATATCTATGGGTTGATTATCAATCTTACATTCCACTTCAATCATGTAGGATTGATAGTCTCCTTGTTTATTGTCCAAGGCTACATAGATCCTTGTCATGCTTCTACCCACGTCCTATATTGTCTCTTCCTTCATGATGATATGCACAATCCTCATCTTATCTCCTTGATGAGGACAATATGTATACATGTGATCTCCTTCACATCCCCAACACTATATGGGTTGTTGTCTTGGCCTCTTTCCCAAAGAATATGTTAACCTTTAGATGGTTTCCCTTGTTGATTTACTTGAGATCTATTTCTGATGAAAGGTGGTTTGAATCCTTTCTTCCTTTAATCCATATTTCCTTTCTTATTTTCATCCCAGACCTTTTGGAAATCTCACTTTCCTATGTTTTGCTCATATAAATATGTATCCTTTCTTATGGCTTCTTCTAAATTCATGGGTTCATCAAGATGAATTTTATCCTTCTAGAAGGATGGCAATCCACTCGGGAACCTTTCAATTTTGACCTTCTCATCCTTGATGAAGCTAACATACCTGAGAAGTTCCAAGAATTTTCTCTCATATTGATCCATGGTCATGTTCCCAAGTTTGAGTTCAAATAATTCTTGCATCTTCTTTTCATAATATTTCTCTAGCAAGTACATATGTTGGAAATATTTCTTGAACTGATTCCAAGAAATTATCTTCTCATCAAGGTGCTTAAATTGCTTAATTCGGTCCCACCACATAGATGTATTTCCTTGGAGATGATAGGTTGCAATTCCAACTTCTACATTTGATGAGTAATCATGCAACTAGAAATATTTCCTCATTCCCAGCAACCATGCTTCTGCATCTTCTCCCTTACTATTCTCTCCATCAAATGATCGTAGATTGATTTTACTGAGCTCCCCTTCCAAGATATCTAACCCATGTATCCTCCTTTGATGTCTAATAGGAGACATCATTGGGTTGTTTTCTGACCCTGAACGTGAATTTTCTCTTCTAGTCGAGTTCCCTAGGGAATGATGACATTGATGTCTGCTAACACTCCTTGATTGTCTAGATCCTCCATGATCATCTTTCCTATCATGAGACCTAGATACTTCTACTTTCCTTGCACTAGCTTCTTGTTTTGTGCCAGAAAATTTGTTGACTTTCATCTACATCATATTCAAAATCTGTTGTATCACCGCTTGAGCTTCCATAATATTTTCATTATCGTCCCTATAGATTTGTACTTCTCTTTACATACTTCTCATAGTTACAGGTTCTTGCCTGCCTCTTCTTCCATTAGACTTGGTCTCAACATTTCCCATGCTGATATGTAGACCTATAATCTCCTCCTCATGGCTATAATACCCTTGGGAATATTCCATATATCTAGTTCTCATATAGGAACTACGGTCTTCTTTCTTGTACCTCTAATTCTGCAAGAATGTGCATACAACAATTCTTATCAGAATCAATCATATTGCAAAATATTTATCATTTAGATTACATTTCATTCTTCATTTCAAATTATGAAGAATATAAATGCACTAATCCAAATTTTTGGTTAATATATGTCTTATCCTCCTCAATACCTTTCCAGCGACTATTTGTTTGCTCAAATCTAAGCTACGAGTTGAAAGTTATGGTCTCTAGAAGTTTAAATTGTTTTCTCATTTTACCCATGTATGCTACAAGTGTCTTCTTTCTCTTTCAGTACATTTTCACGTAACCAGATTCCAAATATATTCCACTGCTATCTTCTATGGTTCATAATATTTCCATAGGCTACTCATGTGCCCCCAAACGGACTTTCGAGCAAGGAGTTATGCCCTCCATAAGTAAACTGGTGTTGAAAATATACCTTGTACTATTTCAACTGTAACTTTCTCATACAAGCTTTGTTTTGTGCTCAGAATAGGTCGTTGGAAAGCTCTTTCTGAATTATTTTATTTAAGATGGAAATACATGGTGCACCTTTGGTACACCTTTGTTTTGTGATTTTTGATTGCCTAAAAATGTCGTTTAGGCTCTCAAAATTGCTCTACAAGTTGAAGACCTTTAAAAACTGGAAAATTTCATAGAAAATTGATTGTTTTTACTATTATAATAGTCTTTTAATATGGGCCATCGATCTCAAAGTCGAAATAAATCTCAACCATTGATTTGTTGGACCTTCCCTAGGCCCACAAATGAATTTCCACCGTCGATCTCCACCTCGAAGCAATTTGGACCGTTGATTCTCCAACACTACATCGGTGATTTGCGGTCAACTAATTCCTTTGGTAAACCAAAATTTCTCATTGATTTCCCCAAACCCCGATCCTCATCCATTGGACATCGGTTGTTTCTCATGGAAAACCATTTTTTTCCCATGAATCTCGTTGAACCTTAATCATCGACCATCGCCCATCTCTTGGTTAGTGTGGCAACTATGCTAGCATGGCATGACACGTAGATGTTGACATGGCATGACATGTGGATGCTGACATAGCACTCTGGTTGACATGGAATGATATGTGGATGATGATGTATGGCTTGACACATGGACATTGGCATGGAAAGAAACATCATCATCCTCTTTCCTTTCATCAGTGATAGGCAATTTATTTTGGATGAACTGAAGACCTCACCAATTCTACCGACCCTTGACCATCATCCATCAGAAATCGGTGATTTCCTTTGGCTGAACCAAACTCTTTTCTTGCTTCGCTAACCCAACCATCGGCGATCAGCAATTTCTATTGGCAAACTAAAAACTCTTCGCAATTCTCGTTGATCTGACCATTGGTCATCAGAGATTTCTATCGGAAACTAAAACTCATCACAAATCTCTCCAATCCAACCATCAGCGATTTGTATTTTCAAAATACAACACTTAGAAATTTTCAACCAAATACCAGATGAATTTGGGTCGTTGATCTCCCATTCAAATGATCTTAATTGTTGACTCACCAAACTTCACCCAACTTTGCCAATGAATCTCAACCATCGATCCTTTAACTTTTCCAATCTGCGAAAATGAATCATGGTCGCCAATTCTCTTCTTTTTTCAAAACTTTGAAAACACTCATAAGTTTTTTAATCAATTTACGATAAATTAGGGTTGTTGATCTCAAAATCAACCATGATCTTAGTTGTTTATTCATCAAACTCTCACAGCTTCTTTGGTCACCATTAAAACATGAATTTCGGCCTTCCAAGTCGAATTTAGCTCAGAAACTTGCATATTGACACCCTTGATCACCTCTTATATAGTTATGAGGGAAATTTAGACACAAATTTGTTAATAAATTTTGGGATTTCACTCTAGATTCACCAATTTCCCCAAATCCGACACAAATCCAAACTTCAACATAGAGAATTTACCCAAAATTCCTTCTTATATTTGGCCCATATAAGTCCAATGTTGAACTTAATATTTGATACCACTTTATAATGAACCCAACCCCAATTTGGGTCAAGTCACTGCTTAAACAACCAAATAAAATTTTATGATACCAAATCTAGATTCAAAAATAATACACAACATGACATTCAAACTCATGCAACTATACATACTAATTAAAAATGTATTATGCAACTACTTTAACTATGCATAGCAGCAACTAAGAACATATAGAAACATTCAACCACATAAATGGAAATTCATATGCATCATTCTACTAACAGCAAGTAGCACTAACCAAAATAACTCAAAGTAAAACACACAACAACTATATCAGCATTTAACATAAATAAACACAGCAAACAATAACAGTTATCTTATGAAATATGCAACCCGCTATAGAGGACGGGCGTTCATCCCAATCGTAAACTTATTTTTCCAGTTCTCAAAAGAAATTCAACCTCGAGTTGGGGCTATGAATCCACAAGAGATGTTGGTCCCTAAAGTTGGTTAATGTCCCCCTCTCAATAGTCAATGCCCACAGCTAATTCCAGTCCACCATCTCTCTTCCGTACCACCTGCACAACCCAAGGATGGGATCCCACTTCACTGCTCACAGTCCCTCAAGCATTCCCACTCCTCTTTGGGGCTTCCAGTACAGGTTGGATAGGAAATATCTCTGTTGGAACCTTAGGAATTCTACTACTGCAACAGGAATTCACACAACAACAAAAAAGCTTGCTTCTCTTGACAATTTTTTAACAAAATATTTCTCACATGCACGTAGCCTCTCTTCCCATGAAATTACAGCTCCAAACATTTATGACACCTTCCCACTATGGCTTCCTTTAAGCTTCAGCACTTAGAACTCTCTTTTTGTCCAAAAACCTCCATGTAAAAATTCCTCTCCATTCAAATACGTGACTATCTAATTATGCCCCCTCCACGCATTTGAATTTATTTATTTCTCTTGCTTGTTTGAATTACACTCTTCCCCAAGATGATTGTACTCAACTCCCATGCTCTGAATAACTATGGGATGTGACTTCTCACACCCACCCTCTTACATGAATTCAATAATTGGCTTTGGAAACACTAAATCAGAATATGGAGGGTTCGTAGTAAGGATAAATTAGAAAGAAATGGGTTTGGGTTTAATAGACATGGGTAAACTCTCCACATTGAACCCCATCCCTCTCTTGTGGAAACTAAGCCCCCAAATATTCACCCATGTCCATCAACAACTGGTGATATATTTTATTTATTATATTCAATTTACATCATTTACATATTACATCGTTCGGCCCTTGGCCATACATCATATTTACAATATACATCGCTAGTTTGGGGTTTGAAAATGAGGATGTTACATAAATTATCTCATAGTCATATCCCAAAATTGGTGACCTATTTTTGTTTCTCATGGTAAGAAATTGTTTTCTCTAGAAATTATTTCAATGTGTGATGATCATTTTTAATCTGGAATCATTTCCCTAGTAGGTATGGATGCCATATATCCACAACATGCAATATAGCCATCATCTATTTTTCATAATTTGATTTCCCAAGTGCCTCTCCCATAATTGTTTGTTGGTAAAATCCAACGGCCATCGCTCTTTCATGAGTACTACTTTTATGCATTTACCCAAGGAATCGCATTCCAAGACAAAGGTCTTAGCGAAGTCAAGCAAAGCAAGTACTAGGGTTGTACACATAGCATTATTCAAGTCCTTGAAGGCCCATTCTGTGGTGTTCCAACTAATAGCATTTTTTTTAAGGCTATAAAGGGAGTTGCAATATTACCATAGTTCCTTACAAAAACTTTGCAATAACCAATGAGACCAAGAAAACCTCTTAAACTTTTAAGAGTTTTGGGCAAGGCCAATCCTTCATCGCTTCAATTTTCTTCAAATCCATATGCACACAATCATGAATAACAATATGGCCCAAATATTCCACTTTAAAGACACCAAAGGCACATTTGGACTTCTTGAGAAATAGTTGATGACCAACAAGTAGTTGTAATACCTGGTATACATGGGTAACATGGGATTTTCCAAGTTTTTATTGTAGATCAAGATGTCATCAGAAAAGACAAGGAAGAAATGAGAAAAAAGGTTGAAAAATTTTGTTCATGAGACTCTGAAAGGTGGAAGNCACTACATCGGTGATTTGCGGTCAACTAATTCCTTTGGTAAACCAAAATTTCTCATTGATTTCCCCAAACCCCGATCATCATCCATTGGACATCGTTTGTTTCTCTTGGCAAACCAATTTTTTCCCATGAATATCGTTGAACCTTAATCATCGACCATCGCCCATCTCTTGGTTAGTGTGGCAACTATGCTAGCATGGCATGACACGTAGATGTTGACATGGCATGAGATGTGGATGCTGACATAGCACTCTGGTTGACATGGAATGATATGTGGATGATGATGTATGGCTTGACACATGGACGTTGGCATGGAAAGACACATCATCATCCTCTTTCCTTTCATCAGTGATAGGCAATTTATTTTGGATGAACTGAACACCTCACCAATTCTACCGACCCTTGACCATCATCCATCAGAAATCGATGATTTCCTTTGGCTAAACCAAAATCTTTTCTTGCTTTGCTAACCCAACCATCGGCGATCAGCAATTTCTATTGGCAAACTAAAAACTCTTCGCAATTCTCGTTGATCTGACCATTGGTCATCAGAGATTTCTATCGGAAACTAAAACTCATCGCAAATCTCTCCAATCCAACCATCAGGGATTTGTATTTTCAAAATACAACACTTAGAAATTTTCAACCAAATACCAGATGAATTTGGGTCGTTGATCTCCCATTCAAATGATCTTAATTGTTGACTCACCAAACTTCACCCAACTTTGCCAATGAATCTCAACCATCGATCCTTTAACTTTTCCAATCTGCGAAAATGAATCATGGTCGCCAATTCTCTTCTTTTTTCAAAACTTTGAAAACACTCATAAGTTTTTTAATCAATTTACGATAAATTAGGGTTGTTGATCTCAAAATCAACCATGATCTTAGTTGTTTATTCATCAAACTCTCACAGCTTCTTTGGTCACCATTAAAACATGAATTTCGGCCTTCCAAGTCGAATTTAGCTCAGAAACTTGCATATTGACACCCTTGATCACCTCTTATATAGTTATGAGGGAAATTTAGACACAAATTTGTTAATAAATTTTGGGATTTCACTCTAGATTCACCAATTTCCCCAAATCCGACACAAATCCAAACTTCAACATAGAGAATTTACCCAAAATTCCTTCTTATATTTGGCCCATATAAGTCCAATGTTGAACTTAATATTTGATACCACTTTATAATGAACCCAACCCCAATTTGGGTCAAGTCACTGCTTAAACAACCAAATAAAATTTTATGATACCAAATCTAGATTCAAAAATAATACACAACATGACATTCAAACTCATGCAACTATACATACTAATTAAAAATGTATTATGCAACTACTTTAACTATGCATAGCAGCAACTAAGAACATATAGAAACATTCAACCACATAAATGGAAATTCATATGCATCATTCTACTAACAGCAAGTAGCACTAACCAAAATAACTCAAAGTAAAACACACAACAACTATATCAGCATTTAACATAAATAAACACAGCAAACAATAACAGTTATCTTATGAAATATGCAACCCGCTATAGAGGACGGGCGTTCATCCCAATCGTAAACTTATTTTTCCAGTTCTCAAAAGAAATTCAACCTCGAGTTGGGGCTATGAATCCACAAGAGATGTTGGTCCCTAAAGTTGGTTAATGTCCCCCTCTCAATAGTCAATGCCCACAGCTAATTCCAGTCCACCATCTCTCTTCCGTACCACCTGCACAACCCAAGGATGGGATCCCACTTCACTGCTCACAGTCCCTCAAGCATTCCCACTCCTCTTTGGGGCTTCCAGTACAGGTTGGATAGGAAATATCTCTGTTGGAACCTTAGGAATTCTACTACTGCAACAGGAATTCACACAACAACAAAAAAGCTTGCTTCTCTTGACAATTTTTTAACAAAATATTTCTCACATGCACGTAGCCTCTCTTCCCATGAAATTACAGCTCCAAACATTTATGACACCTTCCCACTATGGCTTCCTTTAAGCTTCAGCACTTAGAACTCTCTTTTTGTCCAAAAACCTCCATGTAAAAATTCCTCTCCATTCAAATACGTGACTATCTAATTATGCCCCCTCCACGCATTTGAATTTATTTATTTCTCTTGCTTGTTTGAATTACACTCTTCCCCAAGATGATTGTACTCAACTCCCATGCTCTGAATAACTATGGGATGTGACTTCTCACACCCACCCTCTTACATGAATTCAATAATTGGCTTTGGAAACACTAAATCAGAATATGGAGGGTTCGTAGTAAGGATAAATTAGAAAGAAATGGGTTTGGGTTTAATAGACATGGGTAAACTCTCCACATTGAACCCCATCCCTCTCTTGTGGAAACTAAGCCCCCAAATATTCACCCATGTCCATCAACAACTGGTGATATATTTTATTTATTATATTCAATTTACATCATTTACATATTACATCGTTCGGCCCTTGGCCATACATCATATTTACAATATACATCGCTAGTTTGGGGTTTGAAAATGAGGATGTTACATAAATTATCTCATAGTCATATCCCAAAATTGGTGACCTATTTTTGTTTCTCATGGTAAGAAATTGTTTTCTCTAGAAATTATTTCAATGTGTGATGATCATTTTTAATCTGGAATCATTTCCCTAGTAGGTATGGATGCCATATATCCACAACATGCAATATAGCCATCATCTATTTTTCATAATTTGATTTCCCAAGTGCCTCTCCCATAATTGTTTGTTGGTAAAATCCAACGGCCATCGCTCTTTCATGAGTACTACTTTTATGCATTTACCCAAGGAATCGCATTCCAAGACAAAGGTCTTAGCGAAGTCAAGCAAAGCAAGTACTAGGGTTGTACACATAGCATTATTCAAGTCCTTGAAGGCCCATTCTGTGGTGTTCCAACTAATAGCATTTTTTTTAAGGCTATAAAGGGAGTTGCAATATTACCATAGTTCCTTACAAAAACTTTGCAATAACCAATGAGACCAAGAAAACCTCTTAAACTTTTAAGAGTTTTGGGCAAGGCCAATCCTTCATCGCTTCAATTTTCTTCAAATCCATATGCACACAATCATGAATAACAATATGGCCCAAATATTCCACTTTAAAGACACCAAAGGCACATTTGGACTTCTTGAGAAATAGTTGATGACCAACAAGTAGTTGTAATACCTGGTATACATGGGTAACATGGGATTTTCCAAGTTTTTATTGTAGATCAAGATGTCATCAGAAAAGACAAGGAAGAAATGAGAAAAAAGGTTGAAAAATTTTGTTCATGAGACTCTGAAAGGTGGAAGGTACATTGCAAAGGAAAAATGGCATCACCAAGAATTTATAATGGCCTTCATGAGTGTGAAAAGTAGTTTTACAAATATATGCCTCCTTCGTGAGAATTTGGTGATAGCTCAAGCACATATTGAGTTTCGTGAAGAATTGAGCACCCTTGGTCTCATCCAAAAGGTCATCACTAACTAGAATGGGAAATTTATCCTTGACTCTCAGTTTTTTAAGAGCTCAAAAGTAACGACACATGTGCCAAGTTCCTTATTTCTTGAGGACCATGAAAACCGGTGAAGAATAATGGTTGGTACTACGACGAATGACACCAGTGACTAGCAACTCTTGAACTATCTTTTCTATTTCATTTTTGGGGGAAGATGGATGGTGATACAAGCATACATTGGGTGGGAGGATATCTAGTATGAGTGAAATAGAATGATCATTCTCCCCTCCAAGGAGTTGTATTCCTTGCAGAGGTTCAAACATGGATTGATATTTGGCCAAGACTGGTTTCATGTTGGGATGAATGGGTCGAAAAGGTGTTTCAAAGTATTGAACGGCATGGAATTGAACCATAGTGTTTGAATGCCCTTTTTTAAGAATCTTTTCCATGTGGTGGGAGTTGATGATCTCTACAAATCCAGTTGTAATTCCTTTGAAACTGTAATTATTCCCCTCTTATTGGAAACTCATGTATAACTTAGAAAATCCATGCAATAAGACCTAAATTTTGTAACCATTTAGAACCCAAGAAAATTTAAAAACCACCCATTTCAATAGCAAACCTATGGATTTTCAAAGAATAATCACCCATTTGCATCCTTGGTTTTTCACAACGACCACTACATTTCATAGAACCTCCATTGTCAATATTTATTTGGAATTTGTTCACAACATAGATGTAATAGTGTATTTCTTGGTCTACACGTCAATGAATGAAATGATGGGTGCTACCATTGTCAATTAAGACAATGATTTTGTGATATATGATGTAGCCAATCAATTTGAGGATTTGGGCAAAAAAATACCAATCAAGGCATATAGGGCGATTTATGGTTCCACATCTTGTGGAGAATGTTGTCGCAAGAGTTGGTTCTAGGTTGTAATAGAGCCAAGCCTCAGAAAATTTTAAATGAAATAAATTTTGTCACTCGAACTTGACTTGGGTTGAATGCAAGTAAATTCCAAGATAGCCTCGAACCACTTTTGATTGGAAACTGCCCCTTCCAACCTGAGAGGGATCTCTCGAAAATATGTCACAATAGGATATTCNGATTTGTATTTTCAAAATACAACACTTAGAAATTTTCAACCAAATACCAGATGAATTTGGGTCGTTGATCTCCCATTCAAATGATCTTAATTGTTGACTCACCAAACTTCACCCAACTTTGCCAATGAATCTCAACCATCGATCCTTTAACTTTTCCAATCTGCGAAAATGAATCATGGTCGCCAATTCTCTTCTTTTTTCAAAACTTTGAAAACACTCATAAGTTTTTTAATCAATTTACGATAAATTAGGGTTGTTGATCTCAAAATCAACCATGATCTTAGTTGTTTATTCATCAAACTCTCACAGCTTCTTTGGTCACCATTAAAACATGAATTTCGGCCTTCCAAGTCGAATTTAGCTCAGAAACTTGCATATTGACACCCTTGATCACCTCTTATATAGTTATGAGGGAAATTTAGACACAAATTTGTTAATAAATTTTGGGATTTCACTCTAGATTCACCAATTTCCCCAAATCCGACACAAATCCAAACTTCAACATAGAGAATTTACCCAAAATTCCTTCTTATATTTGGCCCATATAAGTCCAATGTTGAACTTAATATTTGATACCACTTTATAATGAACCCAACCCCAATTTGGGTCAAGTCACTGCTTAAACAACCAAATAAAATTTTATGATACCAAATCTAGATTCAAAAATAATACACAACATGACATTCAAACTCATGCAACTATACATACTAATTAAAAATGTATTATGCAACTACTTTAACTATGCATAGCAGCAACTAAGAACATATAGAAACATTCAACCACATAAATGGAAATTCATATGCATCATTCTACTAACAGCAAGTAGCACTAACCAAAATAACTCAAAGTAAAACACACAACAACTATATCAGCATTTAACATAAATAAACACAGCAAACAATAACAGTTATCTTATGAAATATGCAACCCGCTATAGAGGACGGGCGTTCATCCCAATCGTAAACTTATTTTTCCAGTTCTCAAAAGAAATTCAACCTCGAGTTGGGGCTATGAATCCACAAGAGATGTTGGTCCCTAAAGTTGGTTAATGTCCCCCTCTCAATAGTCAATGCCCACAGCTAATTCCAGTCCACCATCTCTCTTCCGTACCACCTGCACAACCCAAGGATGGGATCCCACTTCACTGCTCACAGTCCCTCAAGCATTCCCACTCCTCTTTGGGGCTTCCAGTACAGGTTGGATAGGAAATATCTCTGTTGGAACCTTAGGAATTCTACTACTGCAACAGGAATTCACACAACAACAAAAAAGCTTGCTTCTCTTGACAATTTTTTAACAAAATATTTCTCACATGCACGTAGCCTCTCTTCCCATGAAATTACAGCTCCAAACATTTATGACACCTTCCCACTATGGCTTCCTTTAAGCTTCAGCACTTAGAACTCTCTTTTTGTCCAAAAACCTCCATGTAAAAATTCCTCTCCATTCAAATACGTGACTATCTAATTATGCCCCCTCCACGCATTTGAATTTATTTATTTCTCTTGCTTGTTTGAATTACACTCTTCCCCAAGATGATTGTACTCAACTCCCATGCTCTGAATAACTATGGGATGTGACTTCTCACACCCACCCTCTTACATGAATTCAATAATTGGCTTTGGAAACACTAAATCAGAATATGGAGGGTTCGTAGTAAGGATAAATTAGAAAGAAATGGGTTTGGGTTTAATAGACATGGGTAAACTCTCCACATTGAACCCCATCCCTCTCTTGTGGAAACTAAGCCCCCAAATATTCACCCATGTCCATCAACAACTGGTGATATATTTTATTTATTATATTCAATTTACATCATTTACATATTACATCGTTCGGCCCTTGGCCATACATCATATTTACAATATACATCGCTAGTTTGGGGTTTGAAAATGAGGATGTTACATAAATTATCTCATAGTCATATCCCAAAATTGGTGACCTATTTTTGTTTCTCATGGTAAGAAATTGTTTTCTCTAGAAATTATTTCAATGTGTGATGATCATTTTTAATCTGGAATCATTTCCCTAGTAGGTATGGATGCCATATATCCACAACATGCAATATAGCCATCATCTATTTTTCATAATTTGATTTCCCAAGTGCCTCTCCCATAATTGTTTGTTGGTAAAATCCAACGGCCATCGCTCTTTCATGAGTACTACTTTTATGCATTTACCCAAGGAATCGCATTCCAAGACAAAGGTCTTAGCGAAGTCAAGCAAAGCAAGTACTAGGGTTGTACACATAGCATTATTCAAGTCCTTGAAGGCCCATTCTGTGGTGTTCCAACTAATAGCATTTTTTTTAAGGCTATAAAGGGAGTTGCAATATTACCATAGTTCCTTACAAAAACTTTGCAATAACCAATGAGACCAAGAAAACCTCTTAAACTTTTAAGAGTTTTGGGCAAGGCCAATCCTTCATCGCTTCAATTTTCTTCAAATCCATATGCACACAATCATGAATAACAATATGGCCCAAATATTCCACTTTAAAGACACCAAAGGCACATTTGGACTTCTTGAGAAATAGTTGATGACCAACAAGTAGTTGTAATACCTGGTATACATGGGTAACATGGGATTTTCCAAGTTTTTATTGTAGATCAAGATGTCATCAGAAAAGACAAGGAAGAAATGAGAAAAAAGGTTGAAAAATTTTGTTCATGAGACTCTGAAAGGTGGAAGTTACATTGCAAAGGAAAAATGACATCACCAAGAATTTATAATGGCCTTCATGAGTGTGAAAAGTAGTTTTAGGAATATATGCCTCCCTCGTGAGAATTTGGTGATAGCTCAAGCACATATCGAGTTTCGTGAAGAATTGAGCACCCTTGGTCTCATTCAAAAGGTCATCACTAAATAGAATGGGAAATTTATCCTTGACTCTCAGTTTTTTGAGAGCTCAAAAGTAACGACACATGTGCCAAGTTCCTTATTTCTTGAGGACCATGAAAACCGGTGAAGAATAAGGGTTGGTACTAGGACGAATGACACCAGTGACTAGCAACTCTTGAACTATCTTTTCTATTTCATTTTTGGGGGAAGATGGATGGTGATACAAGCATACATTGGGTGGGAGGATATCTAATATGAGTGAAATAGAATGATCATTCTCCCCTCCAAGGAGTTGTATTCCTTACAGAGGTTCAAACATGGATTGATATTTGGCCAAGACTGGTTTCATGTTGGGATGAATGGGTTGAAAAGGTGTTTCAAAGTATTGAACGGCATGGAATTGAACCATAGTGTTTGAATGCCCTTTTTTAATAATCTTTTCCATGTGGTGGGAGTTGATGATCTCTACAGATCTAGCTGTAATTCCTTTGAAACTGTAATTATTCCCCTCTTATTGGAAACTCATGTATAACTTAGAAAATCCATGCGATAAGACCTAAATTTTGTAACCATTTAGAACCCAAGAAAATTTAAAAACCACCCATTTCAATAGCAAACCTATGGATTTTCAAAGAATAATCACCCATTTGCAGCCTCGGTTTTTCACAACGACCACTACATTTCATAGAACCTCCATTGTCAATATTTATTTGGAATTTGTTCACAACATAGATGTAATAGTGTATTTCTTGGGCTACACGTCAATGAATGAAATGATGGGTGCTACCATTGTCAATTAAGACAATGATTTTGTGATATTTGATGTAGCCAATCAATTTGAGGATTTGGGCAAAAAAATACCAATCAAGGCTCATAGGGTGATTTATGGTTCCACATCTTGTGGAGAATGTTGTCGCAAGAGTTGGTTCTAGGTTGTAATAGAGCCAAGCCTCAGCAAATTTTAAATGAAATAATTTTTTTCACTCGGAATTGACTTGGGTTGAATGCAAGTAAATTCCAAGATAGCCTCGAACCACTTTTGATTGGAAACTGCCCCTTCCAACCTGAGAGGGATCTCTCGAAAATATGTCACAATAGGATATTCAATAAGCTTAATAATGGGCAGATATGTGGGTAACGGAAAGTTTTGGGTTTTTTTAGGGTTGGTGGGTTGGACCAGGAAGTAGTCCATTGGGAATGGAGTCAAATGATCAAGAAAATAATAAGAGTGTTTCGGCGATGGAAATCCATGGAACAGAGGCGAGGTAGAAGTTGATTACAGAGAGAAGGATTTATAAAAGTATGGAAGCAAAATAGAGAGAAAACATATCAAAATGCAAGGAGCACTTAGCAATGAGTGAATTCCAAGCATAAATCAGTGGAAAGAGATGGTTGGGATAGAGCATCTATCCAAGGATGAAT
>JZKD02S2163518.1:29683-42950 GCA_000966675.3 Picea glauca
GGTAAGTTGTCTTTTCAAAGAAATTTGAAAGGGTTTGGACATTAAAATTCACCCTTAAGTGTTGAAATAGATTAGTTTAGCATAGGAAAATAAATGGAATTGCAAAGAATTAAAACAAAAAAAAACAAAAAACCTCTTTGCTTTTATGGCACATTTTTTTTATCGAAAGTTGGAAGTTGACAAGACATTTTGTCTTGTAGCGCATAATATTCGCGCTAATCTCCATCGGTGACACCATCCCATACCTTATCAATGGCCATCACTGGCTTTCTTCCCCCCCTCCCCCGGACCTACCTACCTTTATTGGTGGAAGGGGGTCCGAAAAGTAGTTTTTCCCACAAGGGTCCCACCTAATGTGGTGCGTCCTCAATGTTTCTCACCCCCTCTTATTTCCACTTACCACCGAACCCCCCCCTCCAAAATCCGCCAAACCAAATCCCGATACCGCTCACTCTCCCCGCCATTGCTATCATATCCCTACATGCCACCTGTCTCACACTTCATACCCGTTATCCAATTAAAGATTTCCTCGTGACCGTTAGTTGTCCCGTAATGGCCCCACCCCATAACTGGTATCCACTATACATATTAAAGCCCCCCATTTTCATCTTGTTACACCAATTTTCGAGTAAAACACCGTGAAGATCGTGCCAAGCTAAGTTGTTAAACTACCTCCACCATCTCTCACTGCCAACATGTGAATCTCTTTTCCGGTAATTACAATATCACCATCTTTTACTATTCATTCTATCAATTATGGCTCCAAAGGTCAAACCTTCCAACACATCCAAGAACCCAATGATTCCCCCTCACGTCGACCTAAACTGCATCCCTCTAGAAGGCAGGGACTACAAATTTACAGATCCAAGGTGCAAATTCGATTTCTTTGAATTACACTCCTAGCTGAAAGAGATTTTCCTCGACCAAAGCAATGAAATTGGACTCTGGGAGTCCAATTTTCCCTTGTATATGTTTCCTCAAACTTATCATTTCCAAGAATTTGTCCTCATATGCCAAGACAATTACTTTCCCAACCAAATAGCCATTGTCTCTCCCTCTGGTGAGATATTGTTCACAATTACCTCTGAAACCCTTGACCAAATGTTACAAAATTCTAAAAATGACTCAATCATCTTGTTCTTTGTTGAAGCCCTAAATGACTTGTACTAGAAACTAACTTTTCCCCAAAGAGCCCAGATATTTGAAATATTCATCCCTAAAGATGCCCAATTACCCAAGAAGAATCCACCATACCCCTCTTCCATTTTTACAGTGAAAGAAAACCAGATCATATCCATGCTATCATACATGTTAGGTTATTACTCTGATGAATGGGTAGATGAACCCATTCTAGGTTTTATGTCCATATTTTCTACAGAAGAAAAGGTTACAATGAAGTTCAATTTCATCCAATTCCTGGATGATAGCATCCATGAACAATTCCTTAAGTTTTCAACTGAAGGAATTTTCAAATACTTTTCAATATTGGTTTATATATTCTTATTTTATCAAGCAGGTAGGTTTCATTTTGCACTTCAAAAGTTAAATGAGCAAGGAATCCCACAGTGAGTCATATTTTGGACCTCATTGGTGAGGAAGAACTCAACAGAGTACAACTTCAAGGATTTCATTGACCAATTCATCCACCCATCCATTTGTTTGTTGAACAGGACAACAGAACCCAGGATTAGTGAAGAAATTCAGAATGTTCTGCACCTATCTGATCAGGCGAAGATAGGTGACTAGTATTTATACTAGAACTACTCAGAGATCAGGGTGTATGGATGTGAGTTGCCACCACAAAAATTACCTAAATACATACCAATGAGTATTTTTGCATTGGAATATATAAGGAAAATGATTAATTCAGATGAAATTCACTTTGTGGCAGTAAAGAAGAAATCCCAATTCAGAATCAAAAATCAGATCGGGCCTTTCATTTGCAACAATAGAGCAGCAAGAGAAGAAGCAGACAACCTTTTGAAACAAATAAAGTTTCCTTTAAGCTGCACTTGGTGATATGACCCATTTGGCATCATTTATGAACTCGTGATCAAACAAAAGACCACTCCCAATGTGCACACACAGAGGACAAAGGTTGAAAGGTATATGAACCAGGATGAATGGGAGGACAACACATTGCAAGAACCAGAGGAGTAGCCTATCTCTATAACCACTTCACAGACTACTACACCTCAAAAGCAAGAATAGAAAAGATCAAGGAAGGAAGTTTATCCTTCAGTCACATAGGTATCAACTGAATATTTTCAAGTATACAAAAAGAGGCTTAAAACTAGTCACACTGCAGATTTGTTGAAGGAGGGAGAAACACAGTCCACCATAGTTTTGGAGGGACCACACTCTTCAACCCAATAAGACAGTTTGTTTTTAGGTTCTCCATCATAACCAACATCTCAAATAAATCCAGAAATAACTCTGATAGTTGAATCAGTTCATGGAAAAAAATAGTCAAATATTTTTGACAAATATGAGGAAATCAAGCAAAGAAATACGCTTCTCAATAGTAGCACTTACACTCAATTTTGGAAGAAGACCTCTACTGCTTAGCACAGGTTGTTGTCATATTTTGAAATAGAGAGGGGAATAATTTAAATGGAATTCTTACAGGCACAGGTTCCCCATCCAAAGACAACAATAGACTACAAAAAGATTGTTTTTGAGTTTGATATAAAAGATGTTCATCTTGTGGACTAGATGGATATGCATAGACAGACAGTGGATATGATTTTTTCAACTCTGAAAAATACCTCAATGATTGCTTCTAAATTGCAGGTATCCCTGAATAATATCAAGTCCCAATTAAATCTTGAAAAGATATCATCTTTGGTCAAAGATACTAAGATCAAATCATTAGAAGAGATATTTCTCAAGATTGGATATGATCCAACAAATGTCAAAGAAGAAAAGGAATTGATAAAGAAAAAGAATGTTGATATAGCATCACTCATAAAACAACTGAAGCTTCCAGCCACAGAATATTCACAAACTAAAGAAGTGGTTGAGACACAAATCCAAAAAGAGGAGATGTTAAAATTGATCATGGAGCAGAATGCACAAATAAGGGAAATGGAAGCAAAGATGGACAAGTTGATTAAACAAAAGGAGAAGAATGTGCAGCCGGCCATGATTCCACTAGATGCAGTTCCCCTGACAGGGATCATAACAGTAGAAGTGTCTACATCAAGAACAATCATGTTAGCACTGAAAGTCACCCTCAGATTGCAGGAGGATAAGCCCAGTACCCATCAGAGTTTTTGGTGGATGTTGGTTTTATATGATTGGAGGTCAATGGACAAAACTCAATATATGAATGATGTTCAACACAAAACTAGACAAGAAATGCACAGGGAAGTGGGGGCCATAACTAACTTCAGCTAGTGAATTGAGTTTAAGTGTGAGAAAAGGGAAGACTTAGTAAGAAAGGTGGACAAGACTTCTATTGGCATCAGGCCTTCAAACAACTTGGGGATGAAAAACTCAAACTCAAGATCACTCTTAAAATCAAGCTTTAGACACTGAAATATGTCAAAAAAACACAGTCACAACAACACAATGATCAAACCTACATCATCATGCATCTACAACAACTCGACTGGATCCTCCATGCCCAAGCCATTTAGTGTAAGAGGGGAAAAGATCACAAGGAAGATGACTAAAATTGGTCACGATACCATTGCAATCAAACCTACATTACAACAACATAACAACCCTCGACTGGATCTTCCATACCCGAATGTTTTAGCACAGTTTTTACAAAGAGATGAAAAGAGGCTAACTTCTATTAATCTGAAAGTCTCAAATCCGATACATAACCAAAGAACAGTTCTGGAATCAAAACATTACAAAATAGGGAGCTCTGCTCAACCAGTTGACCCCTTAACAAAATATTAAAACTATCTATTTATACTCAGAACAATACGCCACTACCAAGAGTGAGACCTGATCACTACAATTAAAGCTTTGTGTCGGCAAGTTCTTCTGTCAAATGGAACGTGCACCCCTCTATCAGATGAAGCTCATATCGGCATGGGTTTTGCAAAACAATTTGCCCACAAGGGTACCACAAGCTGACGGTTCAGTCCCCACAGTTGGGCCTTCCATGCCTTCCATTTATGGAGTGATCTGAGGTTTCAACCACCAGCTCTACTTTCATTAACTACCTTTCCTCGGAGATTGAATGAGATTTAATGCTCAGGGTGCAGCCACATGCTACTCTTGGATAGGATTCCATATACACATGTAATTTTGGGGATGCTTAGAGGTGGTTTGGGTTTAGACTGCTTTTGGGTCCGCAATCCCCCACATTTCACCATGCAATGCATTCGCCATACCATGGTTTCAATTGCGGGACTACTCAAGAAAATTATCATCTGAGCATGTTGCTTCCCTACAATGAACTGTGGCCGTAGATCTGGTCTCGATATGAGATATGGGTGCACCTGTTAGATTTATCACCACTGTCAATCTTAACCACCTGCCAACTTTACAATCTGCCAAACTGTGCCCTAGGGGGGATGCTACTTTTTGAGATTGAACAATAACACCTCCCAAAGGATGATCTGATGTGGTGGCCTAACGTCACCATGCTAATGTGTCATGAAAGAGAAGTGACACGTGTCACTAAGAAAGAAGAGAATGATATGCACATGGCTGCCTGGACTGAGTTCCACGTGTCACTACCGAAAAGGTGCCTGGTGCCATGATCGACGAGTGCACCACATGTCCATACTGATGACTGCCATGTATCCTCTTAAATCGATGGCTGAGATCTCCTTCGGGTCTCCGGGCTCCAGGAAAATCAACACTCAAACTTATTTTTTGCTTGAAGCAAAACATCTGAGGCTAGGGCTCTGATGAAGCGTGGCTTTCTGGATTTGGATGGCCAAGATCCACTCTGAGTCTCCAGGCTCTGGGAAAACCAAAGCTCAAATATCAGTTACTCTTCCATGCACTTTTACCCAAAGCTGTGGATTTGATGACACGTGGCTCTTGTTGATCAACGACCCAGATCCATTTCGGGCCTTCGGCCACTTCAGCAACTTTGACAAATTTAGTGCTTCGACTCTTCGAGACTTCGGGCTTTGGCTCTTTAGGATTTCTAAGTATTTCTCTTTTCAAATCTCCCAAAGCTCATTTCCCCGAAGGCTTGGATCGACTGCCACATGTCCCCTTTAAGATCAACGGTTCATATTCACTTCAGGGCCTTTTCCCTCTGGCACTATACTTCGTGCAAGTTTTCACTCCCGAATGCCCGTGAGTCATTGATCTTGATTGCTCTTGGAATATTCATCGTTGAAATATTAAAACTGCCTTCTTCTTATGCTTCAATCATGAAACAGACTATTAAGAAAGATGTGCTTTGTGTTCATGGTTGCAGCCTGCATGATCGAGGATTCGGATGATGAGCTGATAAAATAGGGAGACCAGTGGCTAAAACACAGGATACGAGAGCTTTCCCTTGGAGAAAAATAGAGGGTCTTGGGTCCAATATTTCACTCAGGTAATATATTTAAGGAAAACCAGGGTGCACAAACGAACAAGGGAAAACAGAGAACGATTTACAAGTCGAAGGGGGAAAAACTTAAGATTTGGCATGCGACAAGGATAGAGACGGGGAAATACTACAGACTCAGGTATACCGATACACACCTATGGCCCTTGACAATCTTATGTGATAACAAATCCCAACAGTTATCCTAGTACAAATTCCATATGCCTCTGATAAACTAGTGAAATCTATGGAGGATATATCCATACAAGGGGCAAAAATTAAAAAATTATAGGAGGTAAAGACATTACAGGAACTGAAAGCAATGTTCTAGGCTTCTCATCAGGTAGAAATGCACAAGTCTCAAAGGCTCAGTTAATAACTACAACAATTGGGGAAAGAAACAGCCATGGAAAACACCTTAGCCCAAGCTAAGGAAAACATATGGATAGATATCAACAGATCCATGACAGAGATTTGGCCCTCTATTCATATCATTTTTTAGTAGCATGAATTAATACAAAAAGATAGAGGAGCCATTGAAATTATCAAAGAATAATCAGGAGAAAATCCAACAAATGCCACAGAGCTCATCAATTTTCTAAACTCTAAAAATAAACTGGAGTTAGAAGAGATGGAGATTGAGGATAGAACCGAAATCATCCTAGAAATCAAGAAGGTTTTGACCAAGAAAGGCCTCATGTTGCAGTTAGAAGAAAAATCTCAGGTTATGGACATAGGTGTGTAGAGTTTCTTCAGTAAGTTTGAGGTGCTACACAAGAAAGGGCTTCCTGGATTGTTAGTGCTAAATGAAAAATTTATTACTCTATCTGATTACAACCAGAAATTGAAGACAGTGGCAAAGGAAAATTCAAAGTTTTTGGGGATACATGGAAGCATCACTCAGGGGAAAGATTTCCTAGAGACACTATCATTTAACTTGAGCATTCAATGTGAAATCAAGAATATCTTCATTACTAAGCCTACTTTTTCCAAGTACACAGAGATGGATGAAATATAAAGAAAATTGCTCAAGATATCAATCCCAAGTAAAAAAAGGTGGGATAAGCTATGTGAATTACTTGAGTAAAGACAAGTTTGATATTTCAGCCAGCAAGGAGTAACAACTAAGCAAAGTCAAAGAGACAAGTCATCAACAAATTCCGCCAAATCAACACCATAAATCCTAGAGACATTATCGTTTAACTTGAGCATTCAATGTGAAATCAAGAATATCTTCATTACTAAGCCTACTTTTTCCAAGTACACAGAGATGGATGAAATATAAAGAAAATTGCTCAAGATATCAATCCCAAGTAAAAAAAGGTGGGATAAGTTATGTGAATTACTTGAGTAAAGACAAGTTTGATATTTCAGCCAGCAAGGAGTAACAGCTAAGAAAAGTCAAAGAGACAAGTCATCAACAACTTCCACCAAATCAACACCAGAAATCCAAGCATATCTACAAGATTCCTATATTTTTGTAATTTGAGATTTAATTAGTTTAGATATCTCTCCAAAATATCCTGATCATTTATGACAGGATATCATGTAAATAATTGTATAAATACTTCTCCTTTCGAAGTATTGAGGGTTGATTTTTACACCCAAGAAAGCTACTGTGTATTTTTCAAGAGGATCAACCAGTAATAAAAAGGACTCTTTCACGGGATTCTCATGTTAGACTGTTGATGATGTGCTTCTCTCTTTGTTTAATGTTTTTCATTATCTATAATCATTGCATGTGTTTCCAATACTAATCATTCAAATAAAGTTAAAGAACATAATTTATCTCAATATACTTTGTTTATGGTTTTTGAATGATTTTCACGTTTTTCAACTGAAATTAAGTAAAAGAATTCTTAACTGCTCTTTTGCTTGGTGTATTTTCCCTTCCTTTCTTCCTTCTCATTTCATATAAGTTTACCAAATCCAAACAATTTTTCTACCTTGTCCTGTGAAGAAGCTTTATAAAATCTAAAATTGATCTTTGTAATAAAAGACAAACCCATAGCCCAATGGAAATTTAAGCAATCAATCATCCGGACATTTTAAACGAACAAACAAATCCTGTATTTTCATAACTAGCCTAATATCCTAAATCAAACAAATCTAAATCTTACAGAGAGATCCCTCCTTGAAGCTGGCAGGGCTAGATCCCAACTTCCAAAGTGGTTTTGTAGTTACCTCTGTCTTTTCTTCTACAACCTCTGGAAATTACATAGTGATAAAAGTTACAATGTTTTGGGAAAACATAAGGATCCTTAGTTTTAACCCATATTTTTTTAGAGTTAACACATATTAGCCCACTTTCACGATCTTCCTTTACATTTCTTCAGTCAAAGGTTTCCCACCACTCGCAACAAAAAATAACACGTTGAAAAGATGACAATTCTACTTGCATGACCTCTTGTATCTTTCCAATGTAACCTAACATCCCCTCTATTATCTTTTGATCACAGTGCATAGCACAACCAGATTAGTCAAAATCGATCTCCACTCCACAATCTTGTGTGATGTGTCCATATCAGCATACTCAGTGTGAAAATGATGTCCATATGCCCACATAGATGGGAACAAATGCACCTGTAAAAATGTGAACAAGGGACAGTGTCATGTGTCTAATAACCCAAGAATTAATAAAAACATAATACACATTACAATTCAAATGTGCAATAATATAAATTGAATGTGGTACTCAAAGAGGTTTTTACAGAGTTGTTGCATCTAATTCCTATGTTTAGTACATCTAGATCTTCTCAACGTGGGTTACGACCAGACACCACATATTTCTCTTGTATCTGGTCAGCCACCCAACTGTTGGGACATATTTTTGGCATATTTTATTTCAAACGGTCAAGATAAGGCATGCTTCTACCATTCAACCATCTGAATGTTTTCCTGCCACTGTCCCATTTCCTTCTTTTCTCTTCATACAATGCAACCCATGGTTTTGTTTCCTCCGCATTGTAAAGAACGAATTTATCAATGGCATCAATTTCTAAATTCACTAATGTATACAATAATTCAAAATGAATAACGTATGAGATCAAATACATATTATCAACTTCAGTGTAAATATTTGCTCTATACAAATTTGAAAAAATATAAGTGACTTGCTCTTTATCAAGAACCTTTTTCGTTCATTTGGAGTATCTCCCCTTCCCTTTTTTCCTCATCTCGTTGGTCATACCAAACCATTTCCCCTAGTATGTCATCAATTCTCTTGTTGTACTCACTGACATAATAGAATGACTCATATATTATGTACCCCTATGCCATAGATCCCTCTGGTTTTTCCCTTTTTCAAACAAACCACTTCAATTTTTTCATGTACCTCTCCAAGAAGAACATCCAATGACATGAGAGTAGCCCAGCTAATTCAACCTCATTAGGTAGGTGAATTAGAATATGGACTTGCAAGTCCATAAAACTCATGGGTATTTCCTTCTCAAACATACAAAAAATCTCAGCTATCTCTCGATGCCAACATGGAATGTTAGCCATATGAATCTCCTTTGATGTGATCCAATGTACAAATGCAAATAATTTTGATATGGCATGTTGCATGTCCTAGGGGAAGTCATGGTTGACATAGCCATGCATGAGCAAAGGATAATGACACTACAAAATAGACACACACATCATTAATTGACATAAAACTGTGAGTGCATAGCATATTTTTACCAATAGTATAAAATAAGAATCATGTATCTGACACACATACCCTTAGAAGGATTAGATGATCATGTGATTTCAACCCTGATAAATTCCCTTCTATAGTGAAGCAACGTCATAGATTCATTCCTTATAAAGAAGGTGCTTTCACATCCAATATAACATATTTCTCCATAGAAAGATCATCTTTCTTAAAAATCCATGGGACATCACCTTCTTTAAAATACCAAGAGGGACGAGCCTCTCCTCTAGTTTATTTTCTCGGCCAATGTCTATTTTTAGTATTTGACGCAATAAGGTCTCTCCTAACATCCAATGTGTCACTTTTATTTCATGATATGTGCCTCCATAAAGAAGATGTAACATTTTATAATATATGCATGGGATCTAGTAAGTGGCCAATCTTAAGATGCTCCCAATATGGAAGCTCATAAAATACATATTTCCTTTTCATCCCAATGGGAATTTTCTCAACATAGGTGTCAAAAAACTCAAGATCATTGAACATAGGTTCCCCATTTGAATCAAATAAGTCTACCATTTCCTTCTCCTTCTTGTGTCATATTCCCTAATCTAATATTTCAGTGTCATTATTTTAGGTATCTGGGTTCTCTTTAGTTTACCATTGAAAGCAGATGCAACTCTTCTATAAGGGTGGTATTCTGGGAGGAATACCCTCAAGCATTCATACACAGACTTCCATAGGTGGTTGGACCACCTAGCCTTTATATAAGGTCCACAAAATTTACATTCATGATACCCTTTTGTTACAAGACATGTGATGTTATTGTATAGAGAACATGTTAGTGTCAAAAATATAGTTGCACCAAATTAAGTATGCCAAATAAAATTACAGATATAAAATAATCAATCAACATTCTTACGAAAGAAAACTCGTATTCCTAGATATTCACGTGTGGTGTGCGCATATATGGCATACAACGTAAAATACCTTTCCATTGGGATGGGTCTTGATACATCATATACATGCATCCCTTCCCGTGATTGCTTAAATTCATTGATCAGTGGTTGGAGGTAGACATTCATTATATTCACTTGTCTTCTACTTGGGACTATAAGAGCCAGCATAATATGTCCATTCTTCACAAACAACCATAGTTGGTGTTTTAGATGGAATACAGGTTAACTCCATCCATGGCTATGCTCAATCATAGGCTTTTTACTTCATCTTTAAATTTATCGTGCCATGTATCTTCTACATGCTTCACGACTATTGAATTTTCTAGGAATTGCATAACTCCTAACTCACTTCTATATGAGGCATGTCACCCCTACAACACGGATAATTGTTTGCAAAGAAAGAGATTTTGAACCCTTGGAATTATAGGCATGTGCCTCAATATATTATGAGGACCATGTGTCTTACCCTTGTTTTCTTATTTACAGTACATGTCATGCCCACATTCTCGACATATCTCTTTTTCTACATATTTGTTTATGTATAGAATACAATCATTTGGACATGCATGGTATGATATGTACTCAACACCCAACATTTTCAACATTTTTTTTGCCTATGCATAACTATCAGGCAATACATTATCACTTGGAAGTACCTTTTCTTTCAGTAACCTGCAATTAGTGGGAAATAGAAATGTACATTGTCATTAAGTGTGAATAAAATCAAACATTTTCTTCCTTCATTGTGTGACAATATTCCTTAAAAAAATAGGGGACTTAATGGTTAGTTACCTCAAAGTGTCGAGAAATACATGTTTGACATACCATACATTGATTTCAATTTGTACAGTAACATTATTGTCCCTATTTGGGTAGACCTTGACCCTTGTAGACAAAAGAGAGGGGTGGCGCAAGCATATTTCAATTTTTTGGAGAAGGTATCTACGAAATCAACGTCATCCCCTAGTTCATTTTGTTGAAATGCATGTAACAACATTCCCTCTATGGCTTGGGTATCTCATAAGAAATCAACCATATCAATCTCTGTATCATTGCCTTCTTCCCCAACATGGGAATAACTAATGTTACTGTAGAGGTTTTGAATTGGTGACTCGTGATGTAGTGGGCATTAAATAGGTGGTTAATTCAAACATTCTTGGTATGCGTCCTCTGCAAATTGTGCTCATTTAACAACATCATCGTGAATTGACATTGTAGTGGGGTGCAACGATAGATGGTAGATAGGTCACTCATCATCAGAATATTGATTGTAAAAATATTGAACATTACTTCGATAATATTAGTAACAAAATGAATTCAATATGTTCAAACATTATACCAAACATTTATTAGAAGCATGAAATTTTCTTCCCAATAATAAGCATGCAACTAACCACTTTGTAAAAAAATTGTTGAATTAAGCCATACATTTACATTAGTTCCATTGAAAATCCAAAAATACAATTACTCAATCATCTTTTTCTTATGCCCCAATGGGTGTCTACATAAAAGAGATCCAATTCATGGTGTATGATCGTTGACTTGGGCTGGTTGCTGGGAGATGGCTTGTTACGATTGGTAGGGTATATAAACTATAGATTTTCATCAAACATCTGCTTACGATATATTTCTCCTAATAAGAGCTTGCAGAATTTTGGGACTACTGGAATATTTTGTGCATCTGAACTTGATCCTAAATATTGATCCTGCAAAATTCAATGAACAATTATTCAATTGCACCTACATAAATAACATAAATTCATTGAGATAAATGAATTATAAATAAAATATAGACTTAATACAACCAGTGGGGGAGAATTTGAAGGACTTACAATGATATGGAATGAGCTGGAATATGAAGAATTGACCATTTGATATTATAATTCTTTTTTTCCCACATTTGAGCCAAAACCATCATCTTGGGAAGCATAGAACAATACAACTTCAAACAAAAATTCAAATGAATTTTAAAAGTTAACGGTGCACCTAATTATATTATGACGCCTCAGTGCGTATCCATACAATAACTGCACCAGTGCGGTGAGTTATTATAAGAACTGAAGAGTGGCCTCCATTAAAGCCTCTACAAAGAAAGACCTAAACAAATTTTAAATGCGGAGGTTTTCATTTGCATTTTTTTAATTAAATTGTTTGTGTGTGCATTATTACTTAGGAATCGCACCAGTGCTAGTGCATTGTCTAACAAAGTTACAAAAAAATAACACGAACCTTTATTTGTGGTTGTTCACATTTGAATTTTATTTGTTAGTGTGTTTTTCATATATACCACATTGATGCGTTTAATAATGTAGAGCGCACCATAAAAATCAAGTTACGATAAAAAAACAACAAGCACATTTATCATCAATACATCAAAATATAAAATGAAAAAATAAGCGATAATTTCAATTTTTCTAAATGTATTTGTTTATAAAAAAACCCTATTAATTTTTTCATTCTTTTGCCAAATTTTAGAGGGGAGATTTACGAACAAAGTCTTCGGAGTGGGTGGATGTTTTTGAAGATCCAATTTTGAAAGGGATCACCATAGGTCACGCACAAATCTGCATAGGAGAAATTCCAAGTATATGATTTCATTATATTGATCATATTAATCTTTCCCCCATTTGATTCAAGCAATTTTCATTGCATTCCCAAAAAATAAAAGGGTTTCATAGTTACCTTCGGTACTGGAAGCTCTAAATTCCTTGTTCTTTCTCTTTCTTTCCCTCTCTATATTTCACAATGATTTTTTTAAGCAAAATATTTTTATAGGTTTTATTTTCTTATGTATGGGGCGTTTGGTATCCATTGCAATGGGACCATTGATTGCATGGATCTCAAACCAACCTGTCGTTGTCGTTTATTTTTCAAAAAAAACTACGCAGTTCAAGGTGCACACTATACCAATATAGAACATCAGTGCCCATATTCATGTCAAGGGAACTATTGAATTTGAAATTAAAATAATGTTTTTTGAAAAACGCCTTCGTTGTCAGCAATGTGCATTTTACAAACAAAGAGCATCGGTGCATGTTATCAGATAAAAAACATCACTTAATTTAAAATGGAAGTATTTTTGTTTTTATATGGAAACTGTCATGTTTTAAATTTGTTCATGGGTCGGTAGTAGACGATGTGTAATTAACACTACTTAAT
>JZKD02S2163529.1:22798-35675 GCA_000966675.3 Picea glauca
GATTAACACTCATACATATTCGCAAAATTGAAAACAATAAAAATAATCTACAAGAGTATTATCTGGACTATTTGATCAGTACCAAGGAAGAATCAAGTTTAATTCAAGTAACAAGATCAAAGAATAATTGAAACCATAAATTCTTACCAGTCGAATAACTAGGGAACCTTAACATATAATTGAAGTTCTATACAAAATCGAAATACACTAAAACCATTGGATAAGTCATGAACAGTAAAGGAACCGAAATCTTAAATAATGTAACCAAAATGGTCGATGATGATTTCAATTTCGTAACTTGTGCACATCCTCCTTGCTTCTGCCTGCTAATCTAAGGACTTCACCGGTACCTCCCAGCCGACGCTAGGGGTACTCTTATTCCCCCTTATCCCCTTGAGAGGCAAAGGGTCCACACACATAAACCAGAAAACAATAGCTCCAAGATTGCCTCGCAAGGAAGAGCTTCCACTCTGTCCCAAGCTTGAAATCCCTACTCTCACAAGTAGAACATAGTCAATCAAGTTCTAGCAGCATAACAGTACTATCAAGTAGTCAGATCCATTTCCCTTCTACACCATTTGTTTTAATGAAATTTATTTACTTCCACATGTCCTCATGCACAAATAATTAACTTTTTAGATTAAATTGATTATGATTATTCACCCACACACTTGTCACACTCTCCCCAAGTTGCACGAGTAATTACCATTTTTATTTTACTTAAAAAGTCAATTTCCCTCACATTCCCCAATGTGTTCCTATTTTCGCTCTTAGTTGTCCCTTTGTTCACCAAATTCTCATTTAATGAGTGTCCTCTAACTAGATCTTAGTTAAAGTTGGATTTAGAGGCTTCTTATACGTAGACTAGTGGTAGGTTGACTGAATATTTTATTCTATTTACACCTATTCTCTCAAGTTATTATATATTTCTATTTAAAAATCCCTTTTATTAATTTCATGACACATATGCAATTTGTCCAACCTTTAAATTTTATTCCCATTTTTCCTAGAGTTTGATTATATTCTCAAATATTTTAACTTATGTCATAATTCATTTAGTCCTTTATTTAAATTTAGACTTAGACTTAGTCTTAGACTTAGGTTTGGACTTTTGTTAGGATTTATAATTAATAATTTATTGTTTAATTAATTAATTTATTCTAACAAGGTCTTTTCATTTCAATGTTTTCTAGGCCACCTAGATTAATTGACTCAAGTTTTAATTACGCTACATGCCCTTCAAGACACACCTTCATTCTCCAAGGGTGCCACTCGCTTTAGACTAGGTTTGGAAGTTTTTCTGACCTTTGGAGTCAACACTCCATTCGATTGACCTTGTGAGAGAATAAAGGCTTCTAAGGCATAAGGATTCCACCTGAATGTATGCCCCTTATAAATATTCATGAGAAACTATCTCAGTCCGCCCTCATGAAATCAGGGACCTCTTGAACTAGGTAATCGTTAACCTACCATTCGGGCCACGACGAGAGTGCTAGTAGGTCATGACAGGGACGTTGCCACACCTCTCCCTCAATCTATGGTTTTTTTGCATGGCCCATTTACTCCTTATGTGAGTCGGTGATCCAAGTGGATATCACTGGCCACTCACATTTTCCAACTGGCTCAAAACAATTTTCTGGCAATTTTGGTAATTTACTATTTTTAGTAGTTATTTGGGTCTTGAACTTCCAGAGTCGTTTTGAGGCCCTAAACGACGTTTTTTGGGAAAACGGGGAGCAGAATGGAAGTTCCTTTAATGTTTCTCACAGAAAAATTGTAGTCCTCAGATAGATCTTTCTAACAAGGTATCGATCACCCCAAAAAGAGATCGTATGCAAAAGTTACGCCCCCAAAAAGTTGACGTATCAACTACCTCCATCGGGGCCCACAAACCTTTTGGGTTTTCATCTTCCGGGGTTAGGGTTTTGTATTTTCCTTATGTCAAAAAGTCCCTTAGAGCCTCATTGTAACAATCATCTTCTTACGAATGCGAGTATCCATCACATCTCTTCTCAGAGATAAGTTGCCACCATTCTAGCGAGTCTTTCACTCTGTACTTTTACAATCTTTGTACATTTTCACTCATTAATAGAAAATTGTGTATTATTGTATCTCTGTGTTTATGATTGCATCTCTGATACATTTCTGTTATATTATTGGATATCTGTGATATCTCTGTGTGTTTCTTTATTTTATCTCCGCTCTCATTTCGTGCAGAAAATAATTCGGACCAATGGTATCAGAGCAGGATGCTCTTGATCGTTTCTCAGTGCATGTCCCCAACGAGGTTCGAGTATAGAAAGTTGGGTCTTGAGCTTGTCTCTCTTGAAGACAATCACTCTTGCACGCCCAATAAACCCTCCATGATGAAAGAAAAGAAAAATGATGGAGCGGACGATCCTATCAATATGTTGCTTGAGCAAGCTCTCACGTGACAAAAGTACGAAATGATGGAGAATTTTTCCCATATATTTCAATGCCCGTCGATAGCAACACACACATATTCATCAAATGACCACTTTGGAGGTACCTCTCCTTTCAAGGTACAAGTTAATTTTGATATTCATGTATTTGAAGGACAGATAGATGCGGAAGCCCTAGATAAATTTTTAAACCTGCTAGAAGGTTATTTCTCTGTTCACAATTTTTCCGAAAGATAAAATATCACCTTCAAAATCCTTAAAGCTCTCCCCCATGTCAAACGTTGGTGGGAAACTTATTGGGAGCAGAGTTCCACAAAGGAGTATGGAATATATGGGGTCGAGCCCACTTGGGATTTTTTTATGGATGCGGTAAAGGAATAATATTACCCTATTGGAAACTATGAGGACCAATACATGAGATGGACCACACTGTGGAAAGAGAGGGGCCAAGTAGTTTCAGAGTTCAACAATACTTTCCATACCTTGCGCACCAAGCTGGGTATCAAGGACTCTGAACTAAATTTGGTTCTAAAATACCGCGGGGCTCTACACAGATACATCCAAACTGAAATGGATTTTCTAGACATCTCATCACTTGGTTCTGCTTATCGATATGCTGTTAAAATCGAGCAGAATTTTAAGCACTAGAACAAATGAGAGTTTTGATATACAAATCCTCAACAAAAAAAGTATGAGAAAGACGACCCTAACAAACAACTTCCTGAAAACTAGTCTAAGCCACAGGAAAAGAAGGGTCACAGAAAGATGAATAAGGTCATCAGAAAATGGTTCAATTTCCACAAAATCCCCTGGCACAACACCGATGAATGTCGCTCAAAAAAGTAATTGGTGGCCGATATCAAAGACAAGGAGTCGAACCCTGATTCAGAATCTGATTATGAAAATACTGGTAAAAGACAAATCATCGACGTAGACCCTACTGATATTGTCGTGACTGCAATAATTCAACCAAAAGAACCAACATATCCTAAAGAGGGGGAGCACCTTTTTCATTCACAGATGTGGGTGAAGGCGAACCCGTTGTATTTTATTTTTGATAGCAGAATCCAGAAGAACCTCATCTCACTAGAGGCTATCAAACAGTTGGGATTGTCGACAACACCACACCCACAACCATACAACATCAGGTGGCTTCGCCAAGGACGTGATCTTCATGTCAACCAACAGTTCCAATTGTCATACGACATCCATTTCTTCAAGGATGAGGTATTATGTGATGTTGCCCCACTGGATGTCTGTGATGTTCTCTTGGGACAACCATATATGTGGATACGCCATGTTGTTTATGAGTCTCGACCCCGCAGTGTCATTATTTCTCTGGGGGGTCATCTCTATAGAATACCAGAGGTAATTCTGAACATTGTTCCACCTAAACAATGCTGCAAGGTAGTATCTCATACTGCAAAATTCAACTTCTTCACAATCTGTTCAAAAGGGGAACAAAAGGACACTGCAACCACTACAACCTGGCCCTAAGCACCTTCTATCCAACAAAAGCAGGTCGACAAGGTTGCAACAAAGCACAAAGGTTCCTTCTATACACCGTCCTCTCATGTATCTCTACTTTTTGAACAACCTCAACCTCATCAGGTTCGTGACAAACTTCCACAAACTGAGTAGCGCGATGTCTCCAGCAAGGCAAGCAACTCACCAAGATTCAGATTCAACAAACGCTTTTTCCTCTCCTCCAATAACTCAACGCAATGGAGACCATTGCTTCCTAAGGAGGGAGGATTTATCTAGGTGGATATCCGTGGCCACCCACCTTTTCCAACTGGCTCAAAACAATTTTCTAGAAATTTTGGTAATTTACTATTTTTAACAGTTTTTTGGGTCCTGAACTTCCAGAGCCGTTTTGAGGCCCTAAACAACATTTTTTGGGAAAACGGGGAGCAACATGGAGGTTCCTTCGATGTTGCTCACACAAAAATTTTATTCCTCGGATAAATCTTTCTAATGAGGTATCGAGCGCCCCAAACAAAGATCATATGCAAAAGTTATGCCCCCGAGAAGTTGACGTATCAACTACCTCCATCGGGGCCCACAAACCTTTTGGCTTTTCATCTTCCGGGGTTAGGGTTTTGGATTTTCCTTATGTTAAAAAGGCCCTTAGAACCTCATTTTAATAATCATCTTCTTGCAAATGTGAGTATCCATCACATCTCTTCTCAGAGATAAGCTGCCATCATTCTAGCGAGTCTTTCACTCTGTACTTTTACAGTCTCTGTACATTTTCGCTCATTAATAAAAAATTGTGTATTGTTGTATCTTTGTGTTTATGGTTTCATATTTGATACATTTTTGTTATATTATTGTATATCCGCGATATCTCTGTGCATTTCTTTATTTTATCTCTTCTTTCATTTCGTGCCAAAAATAATCCAGATACAAGCCTGCATCCACTGACAAAAACACTATCAATAACCCATATACATAAATCCTATTGAATCAATCATATATCACATGTGAGTAAATGAAATACTCAAACAAATACAATCCACTCCCTGACAAATAGATCTGTTTCCCCGGATTCCGGTGAAATTTTTCAAAAAGTCGAATGTTTAGACAATGCCTTTGGAATGTAGTGCATATGAATGTAGTGCATATGGTTCTATGTAAAATGGGCACACTAGTTATAGTGCACATAATTAAAATAAGCACATCAAATTGATTTACAAATTTTTAAGCATCAAATTAGACACTTAATATTCAATGAATAATACAAATGGTAATTTATTATATAATTTTATATTTATATTTTCCTAATTAGGTTTGTATGTGATTAAGAGATGGCCACAATAATAGTAGGTTTATCTCTATAACTTTATGTGTGTTTGGGAAGCTTATGAGAGGGGGAGGGACCTTTTTCCTTGTACTATTACTGCTTAGATTCACCTCCTTATGAGGAATGTTGACCTTCCCAAGTTTTATGAGGAGGTTAAATCCATCAATGGAAACACAAAGTCATTGTGTGTTGATCCACATTCATGATCAATATTAGTACATACATACTTATCATTAAGATTTTTCTTTTGTTTTTCTTTTCTTCTTGAATCTTCTTACTAGTTTCCTTTTCCTTTTGCTTTTCAAACTTTCAAGTCCGCACACTTGCAAACCCTTGTATTTATACATAGTCTCTTTTCCCCTCTCTCAAATTGTCCAACACTTAGTCATTTTTCGAGTGATGTAGGTATACAACATGTCTTAGACCCACATACCCTTAGGTATGCATACCTACAATCACACTACCCACAAATTTCACCTCTTACTTCTTTGTCCCCCAAAACACACCCTTTTACGTTTTCATACTTAGTTTTTTTCTTGGAATGTTGATGCAGGATGAGTGACTTTCCCATTTACCTTTTTCCTATGTCTTCAAACTCGCATGCCTACCAACTTGCAATCTCGATTTCTACAAAATGTACCTCTTATTTATGTGACCTGCAAAATCACCCTCTCCCATACTTAGTCAATTTTCTTACTTTGGTTGTGGGGAACTTTCACTTTTACCTTTTCATCCCCATATGCTCCCATACCCACTTGCCTGCCAACCCACAATCATGCATCCTACATAATGCATCTTCCATTCCTTGTAATGCACCTCCATACTTTTTATCTTGCATGACATCCCATCACCACTTCCCATCACAATTTTTTCCCTACCACATGATCTGCCACTTGTGTGAACATAATGTCATTATTAAATTATTGAAGATCTTTTAAACCTTGTAATAAATTCAAAAATCTTATTGTGTAGGCCGACCACTTTGAAATAAGAACTACGACGGTTAAACTATCAGAGCAATACGTGGTAAATTAAATAAAAAATAACATCCTAAGATGTAAATATCAACAATAGCACCACCTATTGCCAAAGCTAAAAAAATAGAGAAAGTAATGCCAAGTAAGAGAAAGGAATTTTATTGTGGGGATACACTAAATACACTTGGGTGTGAAGATCAATATTTCTAGTGATTGCAAACATACAACTACTACAAGGCCCTCACTCTAGTTGAGAAAAAAGATGAACCAGGTCTGGACTTCAGGCATATCCCTTGTTGGTTGTGTTCCAGAGGTAACATATTTCAGAGAGCTCGTTCAATGGTGTGTAGATAAATTCATTTCGAAGAAGATAATAATCTAGATCCAAGGATAACAACCTATCTCTTTGGCTCCTTCAGGATTTACCAGAATGCTACGGCTCCCTACATCAATCATGTGATTCAAGGGAGAAGAGGATAATGAATTCCTAAAAACACATAAAGGAGGAGAAGAATTCCTTACTAAATATCTAGTCAACCCAAATAATAACACAAGCGCTTCCAAGATTGAGGTAAGTTCCTTGAAATACCCATATAAGGAATTTTCCTGGTTATTTTCTCGTATTATTGGCATGGGATCCACAACACATGTACTAAGAAATATCATTTATGTTCTTCATTTTTCTCTGCATGAAATTCCATCATAGATTGGGGCCACATTATTTCTAGTGAAGTCTCATTCCAATTGATTAATTTGAAAAAGAACCACACATTTTATATCACATCCTATATTATTTCACCATAGCATATTGCCATGTGTTTGAGGACTTTCTGAGGGAAAGGTGAATTAATTTTAAGGTGGAACCAGTCTTCACTTGGTATCTAATGTCCTTGTGGAGACACACAACTCAACATTATTTTTACTTGGTTCAAAACAATTTCATTTCAGTTCCTTCAAAAAATTGGTCTTTGGCCCTAGTACACCAAGATTATCACTTGAAGTTGCTACCTTTCCCGTGGATGTTGAATCATAAACTCACCACTCATTATATAGCCTACAAATGGTTGCAAGATGTAACATCCCTCTCTAGTGAGCACATATTATCGACTTATTCTTTGAGGACACTTGTGTGCAAGTGATCCGGTTATGGTACATGGTGATTTTGTTTTAATTATGGATTATACATGATGATGATATGGTGTGACTTATTATTTTTGATATATATGTATTGACAAATACTATTGACGATTTTACTTGAGTGTGCAAGACACGTGACAAATTATGGATGCTGATGGCATCATTGAACCTCCTTGGACTCCGGATTGAGTCAAGGAGTGGATTGTGTTTTGTTTGAGAATTTCCTTTTTCACATATGTGTCATATTATTGATTTAGTATGATTATGTATATGGATGAGTGACAATGTTTTTTCAATGGATGAAGGTTGTCGATGCTTGCTAATATGACTCACATAAGGAGTAAATGGGCCATGCACAAAAAATGGATCTTGAGGGAGATGTGTGACATCGTCCTTGTCACAACCTACTAGCACTCCTGCCAAGGCTCGAATTGTAGGTTAACGATTACCTAGTTTGAGAGGTCCACAATGTCATGAGGGTAGATTAAGACAACCGGTCATGAATATTTCTAAGGGGTGCACAATAAGGCAAAGTCCTTATTCCTTAGAAGCCCTTAGTTGCTCACAAGGTCGACCGAGTGGAGTGTTGACTCCAAGGAATGGAAAAAATACCAGAACCAAAAAAAAGGCGAGTGGCACCTTGGAGCACAAAGGTGCGTCTTGTAGGGAACATCGCATAATTTTAAAACTTGAGACAATGAATCTAGGTGGCCTAGAAAATAGTGAATTAAATTGATATTGTCGGATTAAAATAATTAATTAAGTAGTGAATACATTAATTTTAAATCCCATTAAAAGTCAAACCTAAGTCTAAGTTTTAGTTAGGAGAGTAATTTAAATTTAGAATTTAAATTAAAAGAAATGAGATAAATCTAATTAAGAATTAAAATAGTGAGAAAATATAAATATGTGATAAAATGCACATGTGTGAATGAAATTAATAATTTGTATTTTTACCCCCAGATGGGGTGTCACTGAGTTCATCGCCCGAGCAGACATGTGGGAGGACACTTGGCTAAAATCCACTCAACACCTTTCCACCGCACACTGCACTCCCACCCAACATTTAACTCCATGCATTTAATTTCTAGAGTTACGTACCACCATTACCACCCTCACATAGCTCCAATTATGTCTATGGCACTCCAGGTCAATGAGGAATTTAATGCGATGGGCTGGCCTCCCAACCAGTCCCATCGCAAGCTCCGAATCCATGGAATTTGTTCCGCGTCAGTGGATTCATCCACTCATTCGCACACCTTGGCTCTTGCTCCTCGTAGTCTCATTTCCATTTTTCTCCACCTCTAGTTCAAGTTCATCCCTCCAATCCACCTCTAGTTCGTGTTCATCCCTCCTCTCCACCTCTGGTTCTGTTTCTCCCCTCCTCTCTTGGTTTTCTTCCCGAGGCCATGACAGAGAGGAAAATATAAGCATTGGGTGGCATGGTATAATGCGAGGAGGCGAGGCTCATGCGGACGAGGTCGATAAGATTCTCAAAATTTTCCTCAGACTCCGGACCATGCCTCCACTTCGGAACTCCCTCCTTTTTCCTCTACATGGTCATGTAGAGTAGAGTGGTTTGACAGTATGGGAAATTCCCTTGGCTTCGCACCCAAGCTCAACCCAGAGTCATCGCCCGTACACTAGTCTCCCTCCCCCCTCCCCTCTCCTTCTTCTCTCCCCAGCCCGATCGCCCTTGGTACTTATTCCTCCTCCCCTCTCCCTTATTTCACCTCCCCACTTTCTTCTTTCGATGCTCCACCTCCTCCTCCGCCTCCACCCTCTTGTGCTTGGTGCGACGAGTTCATGAAACTGCATAATTCTCTGGACATTACCCACATATTGGTCTTCAAAGTCAAGCACGACATGACAGAGTTGTTGAATAGGGATGATCATCGAGAATGCCATGAGGAGTTCTTTGAGACTCTTCTTTGCACTCTTATGCACATGACTCTGAACACAGGGACTCTAGCGAGGGACATTGTGCAAGATCCACAGAAGGAACGGGTGCCAATCCCAAGCTTAGGATGAATCCAACGTCCACATGTTTTACTGGATTTTTTATGTCTTTAGATGGATTATTTTCTGGGTTCTATCCATGTGAGGCACCCTAGTTTCTAGGCCTAGAACAGTAATTTGTCACATGAATTTTCTTTCTCCTATCACTGTAATTGCAAACTGTTTGGACATCTGTGAATTGTATGGACATGTGGCAGCATTGGTTTCCCATATGGGTGATTCTTCCACGGTCTCATTGTCTATAGTTCCTGATCCATATGGATATCAGTGGCCACCCGCATTTTCCAACTGGCTCAAAATAGTTTTCTGGCAATTTTGGTAATTTACTAGTTTTAGCAGTTTTCACTTTCGGAGCTATTTTGAGGCCCTAAATGATGTTTTTTGGGAAAATAGGTTTGCAATATGTAAGTTCCTTCTATATTTCACCTAAAATTAATCTCCTCGATGATACCTTTCCAACGGGCTATCATACACCTAAAACGAAGATCGTATGCAAAAGTTACGACCCCGAGAAGTTGATATACTAACTTACCCAAATGGGGCCCACATGACTTTTGGCGCTTCATCTCCTAGGGTTAGGTTTTTGGATATCTATGGTTTTTGACATTCCTTCTTATTGTAAAAATGCCTTCAGAGCCCCATTGTAATCATCTTCTTGCAAATGAGCGCAACTGTCACAATTCTTCTTAGAGATATGCCGCCACCATTCCATCAAGCTTGTTTCCACTGTATTTTACAGTTTTCAGCTTATTTCTTTATTGAATAGAAAACCAGTTTTACTGTATATATGTTATTTTATGTTAAGAACCTGTTAATAATCTATATTCATTTTGTTCTGCTCATAAAATCCAGATCAGTGGTATCATAGTGGTCTGCTCCTTGTCATCTTAATGCATGTCCCCAACGAGGTTGGAGTCCAAAGAGTTGGGTCTCGAGCTTGTTTCTCTTGAGGACAAAATATATCGCACACCCAAGCGAACTCTCATGGAAGGAGAAAGTAAATATGATGGGACAGGAGAGCCTTTCAAACTATTGATTGAGGAATCCCTCATGTAACAGAGGAACGAGATGATGGATAGTTTCGCGCAAATCCTTCGGTGGCTACCAACATGCAACACATCTTCTTCGAACGGAGGCGTCTCCCCCTTCAAGGTACAAATAAACTTTGATATTCCTATATTTGAAGGTCATATAGACGCAGATGTCGTAGACAAGTTGTTGAATCTACTAGAAGGGTATTTTTTCGTCCATAACTTTTCGAATAGAGAAAAGATTACTTTTGCGCTCCTCAAAGTTGTTCCCCATGTCAAAGATTGGTGGGAAACTTTCTGTGAGAAAAAGGAAACAGAGGAACCCTCATTATTTACAGTCACGACCACCTGGGAATCCTTTAGGGGTGCTATTAAGGAAGAATACTACCCTGTCGCAAGCTATGATGAACTGTATACCAAATGGACCACACTGCGACAAGAAAGAGACCAAATAGTGCCATATTTCACAAATATCTTCCATACCTTGCGCACCAAGCTGGGTATCAAATATTCAGAGCGACATTTGGTGCTCAAGTATCATGGTTCTTTGCATAGATACATCCATACCGAAATGAAATTTATGGACATCTCATCCTTCGGTGCGACCTACCGATATGTCGTCAAAATCGAGCAGAAGCTCAAACAAAAGATGCGGAAATTTGGGCCTGGGAACCCCGCACAACAAAAGCCAGGAAAGGGTGGCCCCAACCCACAGAACAAATGATAGAGAAAATATGGATAGTATCAGGACAACTAGTCCAAGCTGCAAGAAAAGAAGGACACTGGAAATAAAAATAAATATACCGAGAAGTGGTGCGACTTCCATAAGAGACCTTGGCATAACACTACTGAATGCCACTCAAAGCAGTCATTGGTGGCCGAAGTGAAAGCCTTTAAATCAGATGTGGATTTTGACTCTAAGCTAGAACCAGAAAGGGGAAGACAAATCATTGACGTGGAACCCAGTGCCACCGTTGCTACCACCAAGCTCCAGCCTGGTGAACCAGATGAGCCAAAAGAAGGAGAGCACCTCTTCCATTCATAGATGTGGGTAAAAGGCACCCCGTTGCGCTTCATCATTGATAATGATAGCCAGAAGAACCTCATCTCAGCAAAGTTCATCAAGCAGTTGGCCCTACCGACAATGCTGCACCCACAACCATACACCATTGGATGGATCTACCAAGGAAGTGATCTTCGCATCAGCCAATAGTGTCGACTATCGTATGGCATCAAGCCCTTCAAAGATGAGGTATTGTGTGATTTTGCTCCTCTAGAAGTTTGTGATGTTCTTTTGGGCCAACCTTATTTATGGAAACATCATGCTGTATATAATTCTAGGCCTCATAGTGTTATTATTACTTTGAACATGAAATTGTATAGTATACCCGAGGCAGTCCCACCTAGTGCTATTTCCTTGATCTTTGTTAAGAAATGCAGGAAGGTCATATCTCAGATGGGGAAGTTTGTCTTCTTCATGATTCTCTCTCAGAATAAGAGAAAAATCATAGCCACATCCAGGATCTCTGCGATTGAACTCTCCACACAGTAGAAACAATTAGATAAGGTCATGGAAGAATACTCAGATATCTTCTCCTCACCTATAGGGGTACCTCTACACTGCTAGGTCAAGAACCCAATCGATCCGACCCCTGACGCACCGCTTCTCATTAAGCTAGTATATTGCCTCTCTTTATTAGAGAATGAGGAGACCAAGCGACAGATCCAAGAACTACTCCACAAGGGGCACATCTGTCCCAACTCATCACCTTGTGGGAGACCAATCATGCTAGTACAGAAGAAGGATGGAACCTGACGACTCTGCATTGATTACCAGGATCTAAATAAAATCACAGTAAAAAATCGGTACCCGATTCCCTAATCGAAGACCTCTTTGATCAACTCACGGGGGCCAAATACTTCAATAAGATTGATCTGAAGTCTGGCTACCACCAGGTCCCGATAGAACAAATAGATGTATGGAAGACAACCTTCAAGTCAAATGAAGGCCTTTTTGAATGGTTGGTCATTCCCTTTGGTTTGACAAATGCTCCAACCACTTTCATGAGGATGATGGACGATATCCTGCGACCATTCACCAATACTTTTGTAGTGGTGTATTTGGATGACATTATCATTTACAGCAAGACTAGGGCTAAACACTTGCAGCATATTCAACAGGTTCTGCACACCCTGCGGCAGCACAATCTATACACCAACTTGGAAAAATTCTCTTTCGGCATGGACAAGGTCCATTACTTGGTCTACATCATTGATCAACATGGTGTACATGTGTATCTAGCCAAGATCCAAGTCATCCGTGACTGGTCAGCCCCAAAAACACTCACTAAGCTTCAGAGCTTCTTGGACCTTGCCAATTTCTACCATAGGTTCGTGTTGGGATTCTCCCATATTGCATGGGACCTCAGCCAAATAAACAGGGGTGGTGGTAAGGAAAAATTTGTGTGGGGTCGGTCCCAACAA
>JZKD02S2163551.1:0-11874 GCA_000966675.3 Picea glauca
CTCATTCTCGGTATATTATCTTCCTCTCAGCCTCCTATCTACTCATCTTCAGTAGCCTATTCTACCCGACCCATTACATATTTATACATAGAATTTATGGCTCAAAAACCTACTCACTCTTCCCCAAAACCCTATGACAACTCAATGATGACTCATTGTTCGCGCGTCCTTTTTCGATTTTTGTGTCTACATTATGCTTTTACATTCCTTATTTTTTTTCTTCTTGCCTTTGGGTGTCTATCCTATTTTGCATGCCTAACTGTTGTCTTTCATTCTTTTGCACACTCCCTCGAAAATTAGTTCTTCTCATAAAAATGAATTCACACATAGAGTTTAATGTGGTTCACCCAAACTTTGGGCTACGTCCAAAACGACTGGCTTCTTTATTATTCTTCATTCGATTCATCTCGAGATTGCGTGCTACGCTTACAATAGATATATGATGTTATCCTTCCCCATCCTGCCTAGCCACTTTGCAGTGCAATCCTCTCTCTGCAAAACCTTCCTAAACCTTCAAATATAGACTCTCTCTCAGTATAAGTCTATTCTCTCCACAACATCAATAATAAGTCATCATCTTTCTCTCACTGAACCTATTCGTTCAACTTCAAAAACCTATTTTACTCGACCCATTACATATTTATAAATAGAATTTAGGGCTCAAAACCATATGAAAACTCAATGATAACTCATTGTTCAGGCATTCCTTTCCTTCTTTTGCGTATGCATGTCGCTTTTACATTCTTGAATGATGTTCTTCCTAATTTTGCATGCCTATCTTATTTTGCATGCCTAAATGTTGTCCTTCCCGCTTTTATGTACACCCTCAAAACTTAGTTCTTCGAACTACCTATCCAACACCCAAGAACATGATGCAAGAATCATCTACTAACTTCTTTACCAACATCCCTACTTGCTCCAAATATAGTGAGCCTAAGAACCCATTCACTGGGTATTTCATCCTTAATACATTTCTACCTATGCTCCACATTGATCCACTATATACCTAAGAAAATGATGCAAGAATCATTTACCAGCTTCTTTACCAACATCCCTCCTTGCTCCAAATATAGTAAGACAAATCACCCATTCACTGAGTACTTCATCCTCAATGTGCTTATGCATATTCTCCACATTGATCCACTATATTCTCAAGAAAATGATGCAAGAATCATCTACTAGTTTGTTTACCAGAATCCCTGCTTGTTCAAAATACAATGAGACAAATCACTCATTCACCAAGTACTTCATCTTCAATTTGTGTGCATATATCTCTTCCATAGATCACTCACTTTACCAACAATTTCATAATCATGGATCTAAGCATCCAACCACTCTCATTGGAAAGTCCACGTCTTCCCAACTTTGATACCATGGATCTAGCAAAGTGATACTGCAAATAAATATGCTTCAATTTTTAATAATAAGTTCGGTCATTTGTCGAGAATATTTCACTTTGACTGTCTCACCCTAGCCTTAAATATTGTTGTACAAACCCAATACATGAACAAAACCTCTACCACCATATAAATTCCTTAATTACATGGGTTCCTGCCATGTATTCAACTTCTATAGTTGAGAGTGCAACTACAAACTGTCTCATACTCATCTAACCAATTGTTCTTCCAAATAGTTTAAACACATAACCACTTGTATATCCCCTGCAATCAATATCTCCAACCTAATTAGCATCAATGAACCCCTATATATCAATCACTTTGTCTCATCCATGTCTCCCTTGGTAGTAGATTGCATAATGTGTAGTCCCACGTAGGTACCTAACAACCCTCTTTACAGTTGTCTAGTGCTCCTTACCTGGCTTTGGAATATATCTACTCAAAACTCGCACTGCATGGGAAATGTTCGATCTAGTATAGGTAATTTCATACATCAAATTACCCATAGTACTAGCAAAGGTTACCAATGACATATCTTCATCAATTCTTGTGTCTTGGGCCACTGATCTACAACTAACTTTACATCTATAGGAATAGCGACCTTGATTGGTTTACTTTCATGCATATTAAACCTCTACAATATCAACTCAACATATTTTCTCTTATTCAACCATATTTTCATTTTTACGTGATCTCTTTCAATTTCCATTCCCATAATGAAGTTAACGGCATCGAGATCCTTCATGTCAAATTTGGAGGACAACCGAGAATTCCCCTCTGTGATAACATCCATGTTGTTTCCTACTAGCAACATGCCATCTAAATAAAACACTACATAAATGAAGTGATTACAAACCTACTTGGAATATACACAGTGATGAGCCCTACTTCTCACAAATCCTAGTCCAAGGATGTATGTGTCAAAATTTTGGTACAACATCCTAGGTGATTTATTTAAACCATATTGTGAGTTATTTAGCTTATATACCAACTCTTTCATTCTCTTTACTACAAAACATTCTGGTTTTTTCATGTAGATTTCCTCTTAAAGATCATCATGTGGGAACACTATATTCACATCCAACTTCTCTACTTCTAGTCCAAAGAAAAAAAATAGACAACGTGAATCTAATAGAAGTAATTTAGCAACAAGAAAAAACGTTTTACCAAAATCAATTCGCTTTGCTTGGGAATATCCATTTTTCACTAAGAGGGATTTGTACTTCTCTACCTTCAAAGACATGCATAGCATGGATATAATCACCCAAAGACGTGCATGGAGTGGATATATCCATGTGAATGCATCCACATGCATAGTCATGCAGAGACATGCATGGTTTGGAGAAATTCATGCAAAGACATGCAAAGACTCACATAAAATACCATGGGTTACCCAATACCACGGGTCAGTAAACTAGTAACCATGAACCTAACAATGATAGAATCATTGAACCCAATATTCCTCCATTTATAATTGACTTGGGATAAACACCTACCCCACTCAAAGTTTATAAATAGGATACCATAAATACAACATTCCCCCCTATCACCTAGGTCTATGTCTAGACTTTATACTAGTAAACCATCAAGTCATGGGTATGCATGCCTAAATAGGTCTTACACTCATATGCCCATTTACATGTGATAAAATCCAAATCCATAAAAATGATTATATAGACGAATAACTTATCTTACAATTGTATTCCCCAACACATGATGCAAGAAGAATTGGTAAATTCTTTACCAGTATCCCTCCTTGCTCCAAATATAGTGAGCTAAGTCACTCATTCTCTGAGTAATTCTTCATTAATGCACTTCCTCCTATGCTCCACATTTATCCACTATATGCTCCAACAAATGATGCAAGATTCATCTACCAACTTCTTTGTTAACATCCCTCCTTTCTCCAAATACAATGAGACAAAGAACTCATTCACTAAATACTTGATCTTCAATGCACTTTTTCCTATGCTCCACATCAATCCACTATATTCCTAAGAAAATGTTGCATGAAGTATCTACTAGCTTCTTAACTAGCATCCCTCCTTGCTCCAAATACAGTGAGAAAAAACACTCATTCACTGAGCACTTCTTCCTTAATGAACTTTTTCTTATGGTCCACATTGATCCACTCTCTCCCGAGGAAACTATGAAAGAATCATTTACCAACTTTTTCATCAACATCCCACCCTACTCCAAATACAATGATACAAATCACTCATTCACCTAGTAACTCATCCTCAGTGTACTTCTACCTATGCTTTATTTTCTTGTGTCATTTAACATGGTTCATAAACCCATGAACCATCACTACAATTTCTGTGAATAACTCTCTTCCAAAGATCACTCTCTTTACCAACAATTTCATAAGCATGAATCTCAACATCATACCACTCTTGTTGTAGAGTCAAACACATGGGTTTCATTGTGTGTTGTATGTTCTTAACTACTACATGATCCGCATGCTCTAAGTCATATGCATTGAGTGTATTATTTTATGATGAAAATAATATGGACGCCCACCCCTTTGTTTAGTTGATGGGCATTGAGAAGACACCTTATCTCCATGTTCTTCTCATCCCACTACCACTGCAATTGCAGTTGGAAAAGACACAAAGATCAAGTTGAAGGGATGCGAGAGAGACAATAATTGATGATTGTCAAAATTAAATTATTTAATGATTCTTATTTTGTCAAAATTTACAATTAACAAAGAGGAAGAGGAGGGGTGCTCTATGACCCTTGAGGAAATCAAGAATTAAACTTCTATTCTAATCTTGAGGTAATCATAAATAATAAAGATTAGGCATATGCACTATATGAGTGAATTGTAATATGTTATAACATATTACTATGTAAAAAGAACCGAATTGAGCTAGGGGGATTTATTCATTTCAGGAAGATATAGGAAAAAAAGTTCATTTATCTCTCCATTATAAAGTGGAAAACCAAACCACCCAATTTCCATGATATTATGATATTCAATGAATAAGAAACTAACAAAGTAACAACTCCCGGAGCAGTTAATTAATTAATTTGAAAAAAAAACAAATAGTATAATATGTTCACTCTATATCTATGTTATTCTCCACATATTGGAATGACTTCCTACCTATAGGTCTTTGGCTTCTTCCTTAGCATATCACACTAAGAAGAAAGAGCTACTTCATACTTTACTAATAACCACATTAATGAAATTCAGACGCATGGTTCTTGTCCATATCTTTCCTTGTATTTAGTTTCTCTGGTGGTTTAGTATGATGGATACTTTCAGGCACATAAGAGATATGGCTCTCTCCCCGATTCGGCTGCAAGGTAAAGATGTATGGGAATTATTTTGAATGAGAGGGAAGTGGTGAGCTTCAATCCACTCTTTTTGGAAAATGAAAGCACAAGTATGGATAAGTAAGAACACGAACAAGGCTTGTTATCACTATTGTTATTGCTTACAGAGGGGAGCAAATTCTTATTTGGTTGGTTGGCTAAAAGATGTTAAAATCTATATACATATAACTTTTTTATATAATGTTTATGAAGACTAGGTTTTCAACTTGTTGGATCATGCAACCAAACGAATAACAATTTAATTAAATATAGTAAAAGAAAAATTATTTATTTGAAACCATTGTCCACGTGTTAGTATCAAAGTGACATATGGACTTTCATGCAAATAACGCACTACAAAGAACAAAGTGTGGGATACTCGTCTAATAGTGAGGGGAATTGGACAGTCAGGTAGCCATCGCTTCCACCACCAGCCCCGCGGGTGTCATTGAAACATCCTCTATCAGTGCCACTCACAATTAAATAAGCACAATAATATTTATGTCCCCAATCCGTCTGTCGCTCCGTTCAGTTACAGAGATCAATTTGGATTCAAATTTAAATGTCTCGATAGAGATGTGAAGTGAAGCAGTGGAAGCAACCTCAAGTCTCCACTGGGTTTTGTAGCAGGTGAACCTTCTCTTTTGAGAAGGTGTGTATCTTTGAAAAGGATTCCTCAAGTCTCTAGAAGGTTCTATATTCCAACATTTTTTGGTAGCAGGTGAACCTTCTCTTTTGAGTAGTGTGCATGTTTTAAAGGGATTCAGTGGGAGAAGAGGAAGGCGAAGGGGGCCCCTTCATGCTATAAATCATTTTCTGCACCCCTGGTCCTAAATATTCTCAGGTATTTTTATATTCATCAAGGTATGTATGTAGGTTCCATTCATCTGCTGCAAATTAGTTTTAATTTAATGTTGATTGCATTGGATTTAGGCCCAAATTAAGCTTTGACTAATTCCTTACATAAGTACATTAGAAAATAACATAACAATAAAGGTGATATTTTCTGTCAAAGTAAACCACCCTCCTTTTTAACTTATTTTTTGAGTCAAATTAAGACAAATGGCTTTGTACTAGATGCAGTTTTAGATGTCTCTTAGTCTGCTTTCATATTAGAACACTCTTAACAGGTCTTTTAACAGGTCTATTGTTTTCCTCCTACATAATGAATCCAAAAGAAAACACTAGAAAAGTGCAGAAGCTAAAAAAGGAAAAGGATGATTCGAATCTTGATGTTGGACAAGGAATCCACACTGGGAATCCTGAAGTGAATCCAAAACAATCTGAACAATCCACATTGTCTTCAAAACAATCTGAACAATCCACATTGGCTTACGTAGGATGAGGACCTCTAAACAATCTAATTTCTTCCAAGCCCCCGCGTACCTTCCAATACATGATTACAAAATGGTAAAACAACATTCTTCTAATTTTACTGCTTAAGAGTCATTTTCTTACAAACAAAAGGGAAAAGAACATTAGTTATTGGCCGATCCAAAAAGATAAAGCATATCAGTTCTTAGGTGATGAGTATGCCTCTATAAAATTTGTTAGAGCCATAGAATGTATATTGTGAAAGAATGGAATACTCTAGCCCTTTTAATATAATAGAGGGGAAATTCAAGTCCTAATTTCTCTGGTCCATATATATGGAAAATGTCGTTGATATCTTTGGTCTTCAACAAGTTTTGTTTTCTCTGGTTCACATGGTTGAGAAACGAAGTTAGATAATGTCCCCGTCTGGCTCAACTTATGGAAGGGAAAACCTCGCCCAAGGTAGAGCGATGGCTTCTGTAAGGCCTTGTTCCTAGTCGAGTAGTGTAGCCTGCCATGAGTTGCTTCCTTTACAAAATCTTATGCATGAAAGAATGGAGTATTGTGAAAGCCCCGGTCAGTTTCATCAAATCAAGAGAAATGATTGGGTCAGACTTCCTATTGAAGGATGCATAATGAAGTGAACAAAAGGCTCATTAACTGCCATTGCCTTGTGTTAAAACAAAGATTAATTAACCTTTAATGTTTATTAGTATGGTGGTGAGAAGACATCTAGAAACAAAATTAAATGTGGTAGATGGCAAAGACGACGGACTGCAGAAAATATCAGTAAACTTCTAGAAATCATTAGAAGCTCTGGAGGCTTCAAGACAGACCTGGAGCATGTAATTTTTCTATACATTTATATCAATCTAACCCATTCAACATTGTCTCAGTTTCAATTGAGTTGTGTATATGTTTCCCTTCTCTGTAATTTATGTGTTGTTATTAACTATGTTATGTTCTTCTTGCTCTCTTCATGGTATTAGAGCGACGTTGATACTGGGATGTCCGTTGAGATAAGTCTTGTTCCTCTTGGTATTTCATTTCTTGAAGGTTGAGTTGTGTGTTTTCCTGAAGTGTTTCCTGTTGAAGGTGTTGTCAATAGAATTGTTGTGCTAGCAGCATAGATGCAGAGAAAAACCCCTAAATGCAGAAGCCATCTAGTGAAAAATTCGAAAAACGGGATTGACTGGTGAAGGAGGCTGCATTGGTGACGCCAGAAAATGGGATTAACTGGTGAAGGAGGCCACATTGGTGAAGGAGGTTGCATTGGGGTGAGGAAGCCGCCACAAGAAGGGTGAACTTTATTCTCAAATTACAAAAATTTAATGAAGTTTTTTTTTGGTTAACCATTTGGTTTTGGAGTTCTGGGAGTCTCTTTTTTTAAGAATAAGGAAATTTAAAATAACAGGAAAGGATATTTTCAGTGGTGTTATTGTTTGTGCTATTGTGTGAAGAAGAATAAGGAAATTTAAAATAGAAGGAAGGGATATTTTCAGTATTATTTTTTGTGCTATTGTGAAGAAGGGATAATTTTTGTGCATGGGATATTGTGTGAAGGGATAATTTCTGTGTGGGAGTATTTTTTCATTGATAAAATGGCCATTAACATGGGTATAATTCCATAAATTAAGTTAAATGGGAAAAATTATAATGATTGGGTGCACAAAATAGAGCCATTTTTAACAATGAGGAAACAATATGATTTGGTTAGTGGGAAAGAGTCCCCTCCTAGTGAACAAAAGGCTCTTGAAAAATGGGATCAAAGAAACAAGGAAGCTGGTGCATATATTAAAATTTGTGTCTGATGAAGTATTTGCAGAAATTAAAAATTTAAGGGAAATATGGAAGGTACTTAAGCAATTGTATCATAATAAATAATAATAATAATTTATTTTTAAGGTCACAACCAAGCCAGCACACCAAATTGGTGTATGAGACCCCCTTGTTTGTGGGACAAGGGACCCCCCTCCGCCCAACGATTTGACTGGTAAAGTCTACAAAGGTATACATACCCTACCCTCCTCTGGATTTGAACCTGTGACCTCTTAAGAGGTAACACATGTTCTTAACCATTAGGCCCACTCAGGAAATACAATTGAATCATGGATCTTAAATCATACTAGTGATTTACATAATTTGAGGTTGTCTAATAATCAAGAAATTGCACCTCATCTAACCAAGTTGAAAGATATGTGTAATGAATTAGAAATTCTTGGAAAAACATTGGAAGAAAAGGAGTTTGTCCATATCATCCTTAGGAGCCTTCATAGTTCCTATCAGCCTTTGATTAGAGGGCTTGACACAGCTAATAAAATTCCCACTATTTTTGTAGCTAATCTTACTCCCAAGTTATTGCAGGAAGAGCAACGCCTAGCAAAGGAAAGGAAGTCATCTAATGATGAAATTCATGCACTTGTCTCCAAGGGAAGATCAACTCACTATACTAAGAAATTCAAAGATAAGGCAGGTCAGTTTTCAAAGCAACTTGAAGAAAAAAAGTATTCTTATAGATTTAATAATAATTGTCATTATTGTGGGAAGCCAGGGCATTATGAGAAGGATTGTCGTAAAAAGAAATGGGACATGCAACAAAAGAAACTTAAATTTTCAAATCATAAAAACTCTATAAGAGAAAAAGGTAATGCTCTTTGTGTTGCACTTAATGCCAATGTTTCAAATAAAGATGAATGGGTCATAGATTCATGTGCAACTAGGCATATGTCCCATAATAAGGAGAAATTTGTTATTTTAGATAATGATTGCACTAAGGAGTAATTTTTTCTTGGTGATGATACAACACTAGATGTGATTGGAAGTGGAAATGTTGCTATTGAAGATGGAGTATTCAATAATGTTATGTTGGTTTCCAATCTTAAGTCAAATTTACTCTCTGTGATTCAAATTGCAAATCAAGGTTATAAGGTTGAGTTTTATAAGGACAAATTGTAGTGTCCCCAAGGCTGAGCCCCGTTACAGATCATGTTTTATGCAAAGAATTGTAAATGTGTTCTATAGGCTGGTGAGCCAAGTGTGGTATAAGTTGTAGGCTTATGTGTTTTGTTAGGCCAGGGAGCCTAAGTATTGAAGGCTAGGAGCCTGCTGATGTACTTATATGTATGCAGATCAATTAATAAAATATAAACACTGCTAGGTGCAGACCGACCATGCTGAATGAGTGATGGGGGACTGAGCGTCCACAGAGTGGGCAAGGAATTAGGGGCTGGAAGGTGGGAAAGGGGTTGAGTGTTGAGCCTAAGGGCTAAGCCTAGGGGGCTTAGGCCTGGAATAATATTTTAATATTATTTCCTAAGAAGCCATGTGCATATTATTTTTATCCTAAGTCCTTTTGGAAGGACACGCGATTTCCCAAGTGGTGGGAGGAAGGCGTACGGATGGAACGCATGCAGTTCCCAGGGTGACAAGTGTCAACCCTGGTGCATGCAAATAAAACAGAGAAAGTAAGACGTGAAGGGGGTTCTCATCCATTCGATGTGACTGCCCTGGGAAAGAGTTGTGGAAAACCAGTCTGCAAGAGACCTGCGTATAATCCTGAGACAGAAATGAAAGCCTGTGTTTTCCTTGAGGAATGCGTGTACACCCCATCCAATGACCATGGAGTCTATGTCTGTCTATGAGAAATTCCATGTGTGCATTCCCTAAATGAAGCCTGTGTCGGACTCGAGTGGAAGAATCCTTGTTTGTTGGGGAAAGGCTGAGCTAGTCTGTGCGTGGAACCTTGTTCCGAAATCATGACCATGAGATCATCCTATGACTGTTGAACCGGTTTGAGGAACTTGTGTCTGTGTTTCCCATGGGTTGTTGTGACCATGCAGTACTAGACTGCGTGAGGATTGTTGTCCTATGAGCGACTCCTCCAGGTGAGAGAGTGCATATAGGGAGAAGAGAACCCCTAGAAGGAACCCTGTAGCTGCCATAGAGCCCGGAGACTTCTGGTCTGGTTTGTTCCTGTAACCCAAGGTAAGGGAGACTGGCAGCTGAAGGACTGTCTAGGTGACAGAGAAGGTGCACTCTCCTAGGGTGGAACAGGCATGTGGGGAATGAGGGTCTGTGGGCAGTGAGTGTGGGAGATTCCTGGGAGAGATTTCTTCCTAGTGACTGTGTATGTGCTATCTTCCCTGTAACCTCAGCCTAGCCTAGGATTCCTTGCCTAGGGGTGGAGCTCGGTCCCAGCTCGGGGGTGACCCACTGTTGAGCTGATGAACAGTGTGGTCTAAGGCTGGGAGGTTCGTGGAAGGCCTGCACTTGGTTGGTGACTTATACAACTGTTAAAACATAAGTATTTAAATTATGCTTTAATCATGATGGCATGACTGTGCTGTATATATTATCATGGTTTCCGCTGTGTAAATGAATTACTGTTGAATGCTAGGGATTGTTTAATTGTAACAGTAACTTATATATTTTACTCTGAGAATTAAGGGTGTTTAATTGTGTTTAAATGCATGTAGTTATAATTCTGTATGAATTATGTAAACATTCATGTATAGAATGATAACGGAGAGGTCAGAAAACCTCGGTAGTGAAAAGGTACACTACAAATTAGCATCAGAGCCAAGGTTTCTACCCTGAGCCTTGATGGGCCAGTTGAGTGGTCTTTGGACCGAGGGTGAGAGGAGAAATTATGTTTGGAAGACCAATTTCGGACCCTGGTATGACCCGGAGTGTATAGGAGTTACTTAACCGTGCATATAAGCTCAGGAAGTTTAGCGGTGCAATGAAACTGCAGCCAGTTTGGTCTATGGCCACAGGAAGACAGGTCTCTACACCAATGGTGTTAGAACCGTAGGATCTGTTCGGGAGGGAAGGAGAACCTTTGTAACCATCAGATCTGGAGAATGTGCACAAGGTTTAAAGCCTTTGAATATTGCACAGGAGAGTGGAAATCGTGAAACGTGAAATCCTGAGTTAAGTTAGAAACCATCTGAGCCGTCAGATCTCAATCGGAAAACCCGACAACCATTGGATCTATCAGGAGATGCCCGAAGGTTAAACCTTAGTATTTAGTAGCGAAAGCTCTGAACTAGTGAGACTTTATCTGGATCGTTCGTTTGAGCGGACGCATGTCACGAGATTACTCCCATCGAGGATTCGAGCACCGGAGGTTGGAAGTGGAAGTCATTCGACTTCACGAGTCGCGAAGATGCAAGAAGCGAGAAAGGTGGGACCCGATGACGTCGTTGAAAGTAACGTGGACCCTCATGAACGTACCACATGCCACCATGGTAGTGGGCGACAGCTGTGCTATGGGCCCGGAGGATAAAGTAATTCGTGATTTCATGGATTCGCGAGATAAGTGCATAGGAGCTTGACATTGAAACTCACGAAGTCGCGAAGTAGCGAGAACGAGAGGAGAAAAGTCAACATCGCTCCTCGGGGGTTCAGAAGTCGAAGGAAGTTGGTTCAACTTCAGAAGTGGCGAAGTTGCGAAGTGCCAAGAGCCAGCATGAGGGACACGCGACAGAACAATAAGAGGGCTCGGGAAGTAGACCGGCGGACACACGTCACATGGTGGAAGGAGTCAACACTTTGTTGACCTCCTCATGTCTCGGGGACTCGGAAGGTAGGAAACGGAGGTTTGGGCCTTCGACTCGTGAAGGTGTGAGTTGCGAGAGGAGCTAGTGTTAGCCTAGCCAGTGGTCACGCGCGAAGGGCGCTGACAAAAAAGGGGGTTGTACCTGTCTCGTGATCTCGGACATCGCGGAATGGGACAGGAAGAGTTGATATTTTTGACTCACGAACTCGCGATGATGCGAGTTGCAAAAAGGGTGACTTGGGTTTCGTATATTTAACCATCGGATCTTCGTGGACTGAG